>VDFB02148741.1:0-12991 GCA_007258455.2 Sequoia sempervirens | reverse complement strand
TTTCTGACTGTCTCATGAATCTCCTGCATTGCACAAGCAAAATCATCTGCATAACCACTTCCTTTGACTCCATCCTTCAGCTCTCTCAGCTCATAGACACCCCTGGGATGTAAACCATACACAATTTCAAAGGGGCTCTTCCCTGTGGATCTATTGACTGTGTCATTATACGCATACTCAGCCTGCCCAATAATCTGATCCCATTGTTGACCATACTCCTTGGTCAAGCATCTGAGAAGGTTTCCAAGTGTCCTATTCACAACTTCGGTCTGACTATCAGTTTGGGGATGGTATGCAGATCCAAAGGACAGATTGGTGCCCATTCTCTGCCAAAGTGTCTTCCAAAAGTGGCTCATAAATTTAGTATCCCTGTCTGATACAATGCTGATTGGTAAGCCATGAATTCTGACTATTTCCTTGAAGAAGAGTGAGGCTATTTGACTGGCATCATTGGTTGTTTTGCAGGGTATAAAGTGAGCCATTTTGCTGAATCTATCAACCACAACATACACACTATCCATTCCTTGCCTTGTCTTGGGTAAACCAACTACAAAGTCCATGATCAAGCATTCCCATGGCCTAGAAGGGATTGGCAGTGGCTGGTATAAGCCTGCATTTGAAGAAGTGCCTTTTGCTTTTTGACACACTACACAACTCTCTACATATTTTCTGACATCTAAGTTCATCTTAGGCCAAAAATAAAACCTTTGGATAAGCTCTTGAGTTTTGGTGATCCCAAAATGACCACTCAATGCACCATTATGTTTCTCTTGAATTAAATTCTCTCTAATGGAGCCTCTAGGAACACAAAGCTGATTCCCTTTAAACAACAAATCACTTTGCAATGTGTATTCAGCATACTTGCTATGGAAATGGTTTTTAAACTCAAGGCATACCTTATAAATTTCTGCAAAGTCTTCATCATCTGCATATAGATCTTTGAAGTGATCTATTCCCATGCTCTTCAATTGGATTTCTTGGATGGTAAGAACTCTCCTGCTCAATGCATCAGCAACTTTGTTGAGAGCTCCCTTCTTGTGCTTGATGTTGAAGGTGTAGGCCTGCAAGTACTCCACCCATTTCATGTGCCTGTGACTCAACTTCTCTTGGGAATTCAGAAAACTGAGTGCTTGATTGTCTGAGTACACAATGAACTCCTTGGGAAGCAAGTAGTGCCTCCACTTCCTTAGAGCTTGGACCAATGCATACATTTCCAGGTCATAAGAAGAGTACTTCTTCTTGGCTTCACTTAGCTTCTCAGAATGAAAAGCCACCGGTCTGCCCTCTTGGCTAAGAACAGCTCCAATTGCTACATTACTAGCATCACACTCAATTGTAAATAGTTTCTCAAAACTTGGCAACACCAAAACAGGTTGAGTAGCTACCTTTTCCTTCAGCAACTCAAAACTCTTGTTAGCTTGTTCATTCCACACAAACTTGGTTTTCATGCCTCCTTTAATGGTATCCAACATAGGAGCACAAATTGCACTAAATTGTTTGATGAATTTCCTATAGTACTGAGCAAGACCATGGAAGCTTCTTACCTCTGTTGATGTCTTGGGAGTAGGCCAATTAAGAATGGCTTCTACCTTGCTGCTGTCCATCTTCAAATTGCCATGTGATAACACAAAACCAAGGTACACCAACTCTGTTTTGATGAACTCACACTTTTCCAGATTAATCTTTAGCTTCTCCTCCTGTAGCTTCTTGAAAACCATCTCAATGTGTTGGAGGTGCTCTTCTCTAGTTCTGCTATAAATTAGTATATCATCAAGATACACTACTACAAACTTGCCAATGTAGTCCTGGATAATTTCATTCATGAGTCTCATGAATGTGGAGGGGGCATTAGACAAGCCAAATGGCATTACTAGCCACTCATAAAGACCCTCATTGGTTTTGAAGGCTGTTTTCCACTCATCACCCTCATGTATTCTAATTTGGTGGTAACCACTCTTTAAATCTATCTTGGTATAGTACCTAGCTTCACCTAGACAATCCATGAGATCTTCAATTCTAGGAATGGGAAACCTATACCTGATGGTTATCTTGTTGATTGCTCTGGAATCAGTACAAAGCCTCCATTCTCCTCCTTTCTTGGGTGCTAAAATAGTGGGTACTGCACAAGGACTAATGCTTTTCCTAATGAGACCTTGATCAAGCAATTCTTGAATCTGCCTAGCTATCTCCTCATTCTGTTGAGGTGTCATCTTGTAGGCTGCTTTGTTTGGAAGGGTGGCTCCTGGTATCAAGTCTATCCTATGGCTTATGGCTCTTTTAGGAGGTAAAGTTGCTGGTTGACCACTACTTACTATGTTCTCATAGGTCTGCAACAAGTCTTGAATCTCCTTTGGTAGTTCTTCCTTTTCAGCTGCCTTCTCTTTGCTTGCCTCTCTTGGCTTGATCATTATTGCATAGCCAACTTCTTCTCCTTCTTCCAAGGTCTTTAAGAACTCTTTTTCACCAGTTATCAGCAACTTAGAACCTGCTGTCTGCACCTCATTATCTTCCAACAAAGATTGAATCTTGTATGTGACATTGTCCTTCTTGAAGGTGTATGAGTTCTTGGCTCCATCATGTACAACTTGACGGTCAAATTGCCATGGCCTACCTAGGAGCAAGTGGCATGCATCCATAGGTAACACATCACACAACACTTTGTCCTTGTACTTTCCAATTGAAAACTCCACCCATGCTTGTTCATTTACCAAGACATGCTGACCCTTGTTGAGCCATGTAACCTTGTAAGGATTACTGTGAGATATCCTTGTCAATTTCAGTTTGTTGACTGCCTCTTCTGACACAATATTTTCAGTAGAACCTGAGTCTATAATCACCTTGCACACTTTCCCCATCATCTTACACTTTATCCTAAACAAAGATCTTCTTTGGCTTGGTTCCTCTTTGACCGGTTCCTTGATTAAGGTCCTTCTCATGAGATCTTCTCCAGTTCAAAGGTATTTTTGATTGCTTGTTTGTTGCAATCGTTTATCTTGATTACGTCTTCTATCTCCGCGAGATGTAAGCCCTTTCTCAGACACTGCGTCAAGTGTCCTTAACCGGTTGCAATGATAGTACTATGCTGGTGAAGTAATCCACTCTCCTTTTGTCCACCACTTCTTCCCTCAGGTCAAACCTCTCCTCTACCACCAATTCTCTACTTTCAAAACTTCCTTCTTGCCGCATCTAAAACTCACTCTCCTTGAGCCTTGACTCTGTTTCTTCCACTATAACTCCCTTTGTCCTCACTTTGGCCCTTACCCTGCTACTCCTGCATTTGCCCCGCTTCTTTTGCCTTTCTTCTATTTTCAAAGCCACGATGAACATTTACACTGACATTTAGTCAATGCTCATGTCTTCTTGAATAGACCATTTGAGTCCATTTAGGTACCTTGCTAACCTAATGCTTTCATCCTCAACCACTTTTGATCTAAGGCACAATTTCTGAAACTCCTCTGTATATGTTTGGACATCCATGTCCTTTTGCCTCAGATTGTGTCTCCTCCTATGCAACTGGACTTCATAATCATCTGGAAGATAAGTCTGCCTTATCTTGGTCACCATTCCTTTCCATGAAACTATGGGACCTTTGCCTTCCTTCTCTCTTTCTGATTGCACAAACTTCCACCATGTGAGAGCTGCTCCTCTCAACCTAGACTTGGCCACCTTCACCTTTTGGGCCTCTGTTATGCCATCACACTCAAAGTGATTCTCAATACTTTCTATCCAGTCCACAACTGAATCTGGGTCCATTTGTCCACTGAAGAGTGGCACACCATCCAATGCTTTACCACTCAAGGCCTGCAATGCCTTCAAGAATGGTTCCTCTGCAAGAACAGGATCAGGCTTTGGAGCTTCCTCCTCCAATTCCACCTCTTTTTCCTTGGCTTCCTGCTCTTCCTTTTTCTTTATCTTGTCCTTCACAGTGTCTGCTGTTTCTTGGACTTCATCCAGGAGTTTCTCCATCTGAGATATCCTTTCTCTGAGCAACCGGTTATCTTCCTCTTGCTCTTCTACCTTCTTTGCTAGCGCTGCATTTGTCACCATGGTTCCTTCCTCTGGTGTATTCTCTCCTACTGACTCAGTGGATTGGCTCATGAATCACAAGCCTAGAATCTACTCTTGGCTCTGATACCAATATGGTGTATTTCAATACCCAAGGTTGCTCTTGCACAGTCTTGTGGAAGACTTTCCACTATGTACTGCCTGAAACCTGTCTCCAATGGTTTCCTCTTGAGCTTCTAGGTTGACTAAACCCTGCTCCAACTCTTTTCAAAGAGTTTCTACCTTGTGCTTTACCTTGGGTAATCAATCACCTTCTTGAAATTTGAATGCTCTTTCTAGGACTTAGAAGAATCTAAGTGCCCTGTTCTCCAACTGACTTGAACCTCTTGTAGGGGAGCTAGAGATGTTGGTTTCTTTCATTTCATCTCCAAATGGGTACATCTTGCTTTTAGTTCAACCTTCAAATCACCCATTTTGTGAACTTGCCTTGGACAGTCCCAAATCTCTTCTAGCCCTTACCAGTCGGTATTTGGCTTTTTACTCTCACTTTTCCCAAACAACATACCAATAAAATAGAAGTTTTGGACACCCTTTTCAGGGTTTTAAATCTTGGAAAATTTTCAGGTTGCCAACTGGTCCGTACAGGTGATTCCAAACTTCTTGGAATGGAGGCCTAATTGCCCCTTTTCACTAGGTTTCACTGGTTTTTGTTTATTTCTCACCCAAACAAATTTTTCAAGCCTTCATAGCTCTGGTGTCTTTGTATTTGAACTCAGTCCACCTGAAAATGTCCTTGGCCGTACAACTGTACCTTTCCCCTGCCTTGGTTCTTTGTTTCCCACCCTAATTCCCTAACCGGGTCCTAAGCTCGCCTAGGGTTTGGGTGTATTCTCCTTGGCTCTTTGTTCCATGCTATCTACTGTCAAATATGTGCAAATAGATGACTCTTCTCCCATATTCCACCTGTCTCAGGAAGATCCCACGGTCTGTGGTTATGGGGGAGTCATTCTACAAAAGACTGTCCCAAAACTACAATTAGAGTGCTTCCCAAACTAATAACTATGGAGACTAAAATGCAACTCTACTCTAAGCAACCCTAAGACCAAATTAAAATCACTCTGACCTATCTACTAAGCATTTGTACAGTGGTAAATTCACATACTCAACGCCTTCTAGAGTGCTGTTCTCAAAAAAACACGGGCAGATTCAGAAATTATAATTTCTGTTAAAACAGAGTGTCGTCCTTTTTCTGCCTATACCTTGGAAACCAAACACTACTAACACTCAAAATGAAAGTTATTTGCCTAGAAAAATGTTAACACTACCTTGTATTTACAAACCAAAAAGCTAAATCAATTTACAACACTTAAAAAGTCACTGCGCAGAAACACACTGTGTTTTCCAGAAAACACAGAAAATGACATTAAAACCAGAAAACTGTCTTCTTATTCACACCAAAAACTTCGAATACAATGCAACTTAGTTTCTTTTGTTCGGTTAACAAATACTCAGGAGAGAGCTATATCCATGTTTCAAGGGAGATTTTTCGTCCTCCCTGATTTCAAGGGATTCCACTTTTTGTTCAGTTACATAAAAACTAACTAGGTACATACCAGTTTTAAACAGCTTTTACTACTTCCATAATGCCATGATTTCAGTGATGATCTCCAATATAGGACTCCTAACACCTTGTTCTCTAATAATCTACATCTCCTTTAATTGTCATTGGCATCTATTAATAACAATTTGATATTTTTAAATGACACTCTATGAGTGCATTCTAACTTAGGACTGTCCAAAACTTAGAAAAGCACAATTTAACACTAGAAATAACTAATGAGAGCCTTAGTCCTAGTGACTAGCTACCCACACCAAAAATGAAAGACCTCTAAGGTCCAAACTAAATACCACACAATCCCTAACTTGTTAGAGTCAACATAAACCAAAATTTTGCAAACAAAAATGAATGGTGTTAAACCAAGGTGCTCCTGCACCACAATGGTCAAGAAACCCACTCCTACCCCATCACAAGTTGAAAATCATGCAATAAGAAACCAACATGATAAAGAGTGTAGGCATAGGAATCATTCTATTGCTTACCAATTGGAAGAAAAGAATATAATAATGCATGATAATGCAAAAAATATGGAAACAACTCAAGAAGAATTAAAAATTTCACCAAAACAAGAAGTGAAACAAGAAAATTCAACTGCTATTGTCATAAAATTTCCCATTGTGATTAATTTGGATGATGAATATTAAATTTCTAAAATTCATGAAGTGCATAATGAGCTTAATATTTTATTTTCAAAGCAAATGAATTTAGATGGTGGTAATTGTGATGATCCTTAGGTAATGAGAGTGACCCATCACATGTTGAACCTAGAGATGCTCCTAGTATGGCTCTTGTTATAGTACTTTGTTAGTTGTTTTCCTTCCCTATATCATGAGCAATATTGGGATATGAATGACCTTCTTTAGGTTGGATCACATGTGCAATAATCGTATATGTTTCTTTTATGTTCTCTTTGTGTTTTCTTGTACATGATGTGATCTCCCATGTTGTGTTGCTTGGCATGTCTTAGTGTTTGTGAGTTTTCTTTGGATCACCCTTGTTGCTATGTTGGTGAAAGGATACAAATGAAATGAACATGTTTTGATATTCTTCTATTTGTATCTTCATTATTCTATGTTTATCTTGTTTTCCTTTTGGGGACGATGCAAGGCACTAAGACATTTAGGTCTCTTCCATGTTGACCAAAAGGTTTATTTTTTCTTCTCTCTCTATGTTTCATTCATCCATTGTGTTCATTTTTCTATGAGTATTTGGGGAATGATGTCAATTCTAAGCCCTATTATATTACTATAGAAAAGACATATATTGGCCCCAAATTTGTGGATCCCTCCACTGGATTTCCAAATAAGCTCTTGTGATATTTTGTTACATGGAATTTATCATTTTTCTACTTTAAATTAATTACACACAACATGGTGTTTAGTAATTTCTTTAAAGTGAGGACATACATTGCCATTATTTTGCTTCACTTTGTTCATAGGCATTGGACTTAGTGGTACATTGGTATTGGAATTTTCTATTTCATTTAATTCACAAGAGTTGAACTTAGTGTTGTGTTGGCATAGCAATTTGACCATTTTTTAGAACCTTATCAAGGTTATCAAGGAGTATAACTATTGGTATGGTTTTCATAGGTACACACCTAGTGAAAAGCGGTCCTCACTAAACCTACTATATTTCTAATTTTTCTACATTATCTTGGGCTCACCTAGTGAATATCAGACTTCACTAGCTCATGTGCACCCCTATTAAGGTGAACATTATTGGTAAGTGTGTTGTTGTAAGATAGTCAAAGCTTCCCCATTGGTACCTATATCATTTAGTATTCCCTTTGAAGATCCTATCTTTGACCTACCTATGCTATTTGAGGATTCCTCTCTTTTCATGATAACTACCATGTCATTTGAGTCAAATAAACAAGTCACTGAGTTAAAACTCATCTACCCCCAATTGATTGATTGTGACAAATGAGGACCACCAATCTTGGATTCATTCAAAAATGATGAGGCTCTCTCAAAATTCATGGGACTAAGGGATAATATTCCATATGGAGATCATAAAACAAGTTGTGGCATAGAGTTGGATACACATTTGTTCTATGGGGAAATGATTGAATCTCTTAGTCACAAAATTGAAAATCTAAGAGTAATGTCTTGATCCTTAAGTGAAAACCACATTGTGGCACTTTTTGATCCAAAAATAGTAAAAAAGGGATGTATTCAATGGTGAAAACCTCTCTAAGGCACCAAAGGATGAGGAATTCAATCTTCCCCTCAATTCCATTCATTAAGAGAAATCAACAATCTTAGTAGAGAAGTGCAACCTAGTGAATGTGGGAAACGAGGAGAAACTACAAATCACCTTCTATGCATAGTCACTTTTGACTGAAGAATAATAGAACCTGGTAGAATTTCTAAAGGAAAGGAAGGTGAACTTTGAGTGGACATGCACCAACATGCTAGGCCTTGATCCTTAAGTAGTCATCCATCATCTAGCGGTGTATCCTGAGGCCAAACCTATGAGACAAAAATTTAGAAAAATGCATCTACAAATCACCTTACTAGTCAAACTAGAGCTACAAAAACTTCTTGATGTAGGATTCATCCAACCCATTGATTATCCAAAATGGTTTTAAAACCTTGTTCTATTGTCCAAGCCCATTGGGGGCATTGGAATCTACACCGACTTTAGAGACCTAAATAAAGCATGTCCTAAAGATAATTTCCCCCTCCCCAATATAGATATGATTATGGATTTGATGGTAGGGCATGAAATGCTATCATTAATGGAAAAAAATTTAGGATACAACCAAATCATGATTGTAAAGGATTATCAACATAAAGCTTCGTTCACATGTCCATGGGGCATATTGATGGAATATGATGCCATTCGGGCTAGAAAACACTGGAGCTACATATCAATGAGCTATAACCTTGATCTTTCATGACATGATCCACAAGACTGCAGAGGACAATGTGGATGACATATTAGCCAAATCAAGGAAATTTCAAGACCATATATCAACATTGGGCCCCATCTTCGATAGGATCAAAGAATATAAGGTTTGGCTAAATCCCAAGAAATGTGTCTTCGATGTAACTTCAAGAAAGCTCTTGGGATATATTGTGTCAATGAGAGGAATCAAAATAGATCTAGAAAAATTCAAAGAAATTTTAGAAATGGAGGCTCCACGAACACTGAAATAGCGAAGAGGCTTGCAAGGAAGGCTACAATCCATCTGAAAATTCATAGCATAGCTCACAGGTAAAAGTGTCCCTTATTCCCATTTTCTTCACAAGGGGGTTAACCTACAAGTGGGACAAGAGATGTGATAAGGCAATTAATCAAATCAAGGAATACTTGCTGACACCACCATTCCTCATGCCACCAATCCCAAATAAGCCATTGATCCTTTACATTTCAGCTATGGTAGTAGCTCTTGGTTCTCTTCTAGCTCAGCATGATGAAATAGGGAAAGAGAGGGCCATTTATTACATCAATAGAACCTTAGTAGGACATGAGCTCACCTACACTTTCATTGAGAAGAATTTTCTTGTAGAAGTGTTTTCCTCAAAGAAATTCAAGCACTACATGCTTTCCTATCAAAGTAAGCTCATTTCCAAGATAGATCCCCTAAAATATCTACTTTCTAAGGAAACACTCATGGGGCAGATGGCCAAGTGGGTGATGATCTTGATAGAGTGTGACATTGAGTATGTGGAATGGAAATCCATCAAAGGAAAAATAATTGCAGATCAATTGGTCAAAGCTCCCATATACATAGAGAACCCACTAGTATTGGAGTTTCTAGACGAGTCAATCTTCCTCTTAAATGTAGTAAACATTTGAAATTGTACTTTGATGGTTCCTACATGCAGAATGGGTCAGGAGCGGGTATCCTTTTCATCACCCCACAAGGGGATTGTATCCCAAAGTCATATAGATTACAGTCCTTCCCTTGCACCAATAACATTGTAGAATATGAAGCTTTTTTCACAGGACTTCAAATAGTAGTAGGGTATGTGCAGGATCATGATGGGCCAAAAAGTGGCAATATGATGGGTATGTGGCTAACGATTTTTTTTTACCCAAATTTGATGAAATGAAAAGGGTTTTTAAAGGAGATTCTCAACTTTCCACCAATATAAATTATGCTTTACTTTGAATTTAATAAATAATTATTATTCATTTTCTATTTGAACTATGACTAAAGTTTTGATAGAAAAGCTAATTGAAAAACATTTATAGCTTTCAAGCGGTATCACATTTTTGAATCCCGAAACGTAGCCATTCTATGCTTAGCATACTATGGGATTAAAAAAGAAAAATTGAATTTCATGAATTTTTGACCAAGTTATGGTGGTAAGACATATGAGTTTTTATATTTTTTAAAATTTGTAGTAAAAAATCATAATTAATTATTCACTTGGAAAAAAATTACAAAAAATATGCATCACATAAGGATATGAGTCCTCTACTTATATCTAAAATCTTATAAAAACATATTAACATTTTATTGTGGTTAAAGGTGTCGGATAGACACCTACTTATTTTTCAGAATTTAAGTACTATTTGCATTGAAATTTCAAACTTTCACCAAATATGGGTTTTTAAAACAAAACCCACAGTAGTTTAGAAACTACATTCAATTTTATACAAATTATATTCTTACATATTTTTGAAATAATATAGATAACTTATTCAATTTTTTATGTCAAGTTGCCTACCTTTGATTTTTTTGAATTTTTTTCCACTTAAGGGCCTATTTTTTCCATGATGATCCTGCACATACCCAGGACAATGGAAAATATTGGCACTAAAGGTCTATGGGGATTCAAATTTGATTATCAATCAAGTCAATGATGAATATCAAACAAAGGGATGAAGCTCACCTATACAAAAGCTGGTAGAAGATCTCAAGGAGTTCTTCATCGACATAACATTTGAGTAGATACCAAGAGTAAAAAATAGAGTGACAGATGCTATGGCTAGGATTGGATCTATTGGATGTTGTGGATGTGTTGTTGATATGTGGTTTTCATTGATGTCAACACTATTATCATTTGGTGTATTAGTTGTTTTATATGTCAAGGATATTGAGAAAATTGTAAAGGGAAGTGTTCCAAGTTTTCTGTTGAACTGCGCAGGTCATGAAAGTGTCTTGTTCTATACATTGAATATTAGCTAGTGTGGATTAAACGGCTTATTTTTTAGTGTATCTAGATCATCCACTGGAAGGTTTAGAGGTTCGCGTAAAGTTTTGAGTGTGTTGTGGTCTGACAGTGTTTTTGTGGTCTTTGTCAGTGTTCCTAAATGAATATTGTATGGTTATGGTAATTCTAGTTGTTGTGGATTCTTCTCTATTGTTTCTTGGTGTTCTTGGATGTGTATAGATCATTCCCTATCTTTGTGGTATTTCCACATTAATGTGTGTGCTCGTGGTTGAAGATCTTTCCTTGCACATGTTTGGTTTTTCATGTTCCTGGCCAACACGTTGGTGATAGCGTGTTGTGGATCTTCAAGGAGAAATTAATTAAAGTACTTTTGTATTAGAGATGTTAATTTGGGTCTCCACTATATTTTTGGCGACCTTAGTGGATTCACATTAAAATTTTATTTGTAAATTTGGGCTAACATTGCAAATATGTTCTATTTTCTTGGTCAACTAAGTTGTGATGAAATCTCATGTAGTGGATATATAAACTCAATTGTTTCAATGATGGCGAGTATGCTTTGTATGCTCCTATGTGTGTATGTGTTAATATCATTCAATAGCAGAGCAGATTCTGAAGAATATTGTGCGAAGTGTGAAGAAGTGTTGAGCTTCATTGGAACTATAATTAGGCTTGTACAGAAGCTATTTTATTAGTTCATACCCTCCAGATTTTTAATCATATCCTATTAGATAGTGAGCCCCTTTTGTAATTGAGTAGTGAGCTCTAGGTAGTATGCTTGAATGCATGTGCATTCCCCTTAATATTTCTCTTTATAATTTTATCAGAGTACAATCTTGTGGACTAACATCCATCGTGGTTTTTCCCCTAACAGGGTTTCCAAGAAAAAAAATCTTGGTATTCTTTGTCTCTTTGATGTGTTAATTGTTTGTAGTTAATTGCATATTCAACAGATTTGAGATTAAAGTTAAAGTTAAGTTAGAAAAGTTTAAATTTTTGCGACAACTAATTCAACCCCCCTCTTAGTTGTATGTCCTTGTTTTTCCAATAATTGGTATCAAAGCGAGTTCCTCTAAAAGAGCCTAATAGCTTGAAGTGATTCGAGATGGAAAATTCAAGAAGGACAATCCTAGATTTGATGGCACTAACTATTCAATGTGGAATTTTAGGATGCAATATCATCTAAAATGAATTGGTGATTCCTACTGGAAGATTACAAAAGATGCATATACTATTCCTGAGAATGGTCCCTCCACTACTGATGAGATCAAAGATGTTGAAAGTAATACCAAGGTTGATGAAGCTTTGGTGAGCACTCTAATAGATTCAAAGATGGCTAATGTGTTAGGTTTTGCAGAAACTCATGAGATCTAGACAAAGCTAGAAACTTTGTATGAAGGAGATGTACAGGTGAAGATGGCTAAGCTACAGAGCTTAAAAGGAAAGTATGATAATTTGAAGATGGGTGAAGATGAAAATATCACTTCTTTCATGCAGAGAGTAAATGAAATAGTGATGGGTATTAAAAGTGTTGATGCTTCTGTGGATGAGGATGAAATTGTGGCTAAGGTACTTAGATCCTTGCCTCCCTCCTACAAAATGAAGGTTCATGCTATTGAAGAGTTTAGATCTATGAACAAAATGAAAAGATACACGTTGATCAGTAAGCTTGCTGCTTTTGAAATAAGTGAATTTGGTGAATCTACACCAAAATTTGAATCTTCATTCAAAGACTGCTACATATCCAGTATGAGGAAAGATATGAAGAAAATTAGAGGAGAAATCTCTAGAAGATATCCAAATATGATGAAGAACTAAAATAGCTTGAAGAAAAAGAAAGAGAAGTAGAAGAATTGGAAACATTGATTGCAAAGCAAGAAGGAAAAGGAAAAGGTAAGTATGAAGATGTATTACCTATTAAATGTTTTTCATGCAGTAAAATAGGTCATTTTGCATCAAGATTTCCTGAAAGAGTTCCTAGGTCTAAGCCTAGAAAGTCTAGATTCCAAAAGAGATGCTACTTTTTTGAAGAAGTAGTAACTGATGATGAGTCTGATAAAGATAATGAAAATGAAGAAGAATGGGCTTTCATTGCTACCATTGAAGATAATTTTGTGGCTACTGAATCTACCAAAGATGAAAAATCTCTTGCAACCCAAGTTGAAGAAAATGATGAGTGGGTCATTGATAGTGGATGCTCACACCATATGACCTTTGATAAAAGAAAATTTGTAAG
>VDFB02148740.1:0-15469 GCA_007258455.2 Sequoia sempervirens | reverse complement strand
TCGCCGAGCAAGAGAAGGAAGTTGTCGCCTTGGAGTCGGATCGAGAACTTGCCTGCCATACTAGTCCAAAAAGAAGAATAGTGTGAACGCGTTTACAAATAGGAATCTTCTAGAGGATGGTGGCCATTAATTGCTCATTTATTACCCCACTCCTCTTTGTGGCAGTGTCTAGGGTGAATCTTGTTTAGGGCTGAGGTGGCACGATCTAGGCCATCCAGCCGATTGTAATTTGAGCCGTCCATTGGACTAGGCCATCTATAAAAGGGGCATCCCCCCTCATTTGTACTTTCATGAGATTAGGTAGTAGAGATTAGAATAGAGAGACAGCTAGGTGATAGCTTAGAGGTAGTTTAGTATAGATTGATAGGATAACTTGAAGAGGAGGGAAAGTTTTCCCTTGAAAACTTTCTAAGAAATTGTTGTGAACACTCTCTCAATAAAAAGAGTTTTCATTGATGATGAATTTCGTCTTTTGTTGTGAGTAGCTAGCAACGTTTCTTCGTCCTTCTAATTCGAATAGTAGCTTAAAGTAGAATAAATTTCATTTCATACATGTAGTAGATAGGAATTGTGGAATGTGGTCTTCAATTTGAGCAAACTTCATCTATTCATACCACTAGTGTGTTCGCTAATGGTGAATACGCCTTGTGTGGTCAACTAGAATATCATGTACTTAACTTCGATCATGATTTGTATGTTTATATGTGTTGTTGTGATGGTATTTTCATGCTAAGTTGTGATCTGAACACCTTGAGCTACTCCTCTGAAGATTGCACCGGTTCTATGGAGGCTGTCCAAAGCGAGGCAAAGCAGAGACTGGTTGAAGCTTGTGAGAATTGATTGCCATGTCCCACGCCTTAGAGTAGATTTGAGCCTTCTTAATCCAGCACTATTTACATTCAGTACCTTCTGAAACAAGAAATTTATAGACAAACCTTTCGAGCATTCGAACCCCTTCCTCTGTTGTTGAACAATTTTGTAAGTCCCCTTGAAATACCAGCAAATCACATCGAACCAACTGAGACTATTCGCACTAAAGGAACCTTGGAGTTGAACGCACGAACTCTCTCGCAATCTTAGCATGCTAGATACTTTGATCAAGAGAGAATAGCGTAGCCGTTGGCGACTTTATTTCTCCGTTGGTACGATCACGAAAAACACATCAACACGACCCAAGGTTCATTGCAAAAGTGGCATGCTCTTCTTCTATTATATCCCCTTCATTGGTCTTGTTTCGGCTATAACTTGAGCGAAGGGTTCTTAGCTTTTTCCCTTAGAGAGATGGATTCTACTTTCATGGCCCTTTCAATTGCCTCCCCCACGGTTTGGGGCTCCAGTGGGTTTACGATGTTCTTGATTGATTCCTTGAGTCCTTCAATGAATAGTGTTGACGTGGTTTTCACGACCGCACCAACACAGAATAAAGTTTCCCAACGGATACCCTATCCTCTCTTGAACAAAGTTTCCTGCATGCTAAGATTGCGAGATAGATCATACATTTAACTCCAAGGTTCCCAAATGCAAATAGCCCTGGCTTGATGTGATTTGTCGGTATTTCAAGGGACTCACACAATTGTTCAAATTTAATAAATGCATGCGATTAAGGGATTTCATGTAATTTGGATGATTTGGCAAGTGAGCAATAAGTTTCCTAATCTTAACCAGAAATGAATTGAATTTAAAAGGGTGTAGGGCCTAAGAAGTTTATGTTCTACTTAAGGCATGGACATATGTATCAATTCTTACAGCACTTCAACCGGTAGCCTTGCTTTTGCTCTGATTCGACGCCTTCCACAAACCGGTGTAATCTTCTAACGCAAGAGCTTAAAGGTGTTCAAATTATAACTCAACATGCAAGCACCATCAAGACAATGCATACGAACACGTGAGTCACAATCGAAGTTAAGTTTGAAAAGTAATCCAATTGACCACACAGGGCGAACCCACCGTCAGCGAGCCCGCTAGTGGTATGGATGAGCGAAGTCTTGTTCAAATCAAGCACCACATTCCACAATTACTAAGTACTTGCATGAAATGAAATCTACTTTACTTTAAGCTATTTCAAGTTGCTACGTGAATTGGAAGGACGAAGAAGCCTCGACAACTACTCATAACAAAGAAGAAATCACCATCAATGAAGAACTCTTTTATTATGAAAGCATTCACGACTTCTTACAAAGTATTCAAAGGGAAGACTTTCCTTCCTTTTCAATCTAAACTATACTATCCAACTATTCTACTTTCTACTCTATCAATTTCTCTCTACGCCTCTGCTATCCTAACTCTGATCTAATTCTAATGAGATACAAATGAGGGGGACTCCCCCTTTTATAGTTGGCCAAGTCCAACGGACGGCTCAGATTACAATCGGCTGGATGGCCTAGATCGTGCTACCTTAGCCCTAAACAAGATTCGCCCTAAAAACTGCCACAATGGAGAGTGGGGCAATAAATGAGCAATTAATGGCCACCATCTTCTAGAAGATTCCCGTTTGTAGACGCGTTCACACTATTCTCAATCTTCTTCTTGACGTTGCTCTTCAACTTCTTCTTGAGCTTTCATTCTTTTCTCCATCTAGAGTTTTGAAAACATTTCTTCTTTGTCACTAAGTCTCAACACTTAGCCATTTTCTTGCAACTTTTCTTCCTTCGAGGTTGAAATGTCATCATGGATCGCTTAAGTCATCACCGCTTGATCTCAACGTTCCTCCTGCAAAACAAGCAAGGAGGAGGGCGTCAGGACACTTCATAATATAAATTCAACTTACTCAACAAGATTTTCATGTTTCGATCTCCAACGGTTCATTGTTTTTCTTAGCCAACTTCATCCTCAAATTCTTTATGCCTTAGCCAAATTTCAACTTCCTGAGGGCGCATTTTAGAGATGCATTTTAAAATCATCTTTGAAAGTGCCAGCTTCAACTACATCTTCTTCACTTTTCCAGCTGAGGCGTTGACAATTTTGATTTCATTCATCTCTGGCTCAGGAAGATTATCCTCACGAACAATTTGAGCAAATTCACCTAGGCAGTTCCTTTCAAATTCATCGTCTCGATCTTCACTTTCCCTTAGAAAATTTTAAAATTTCCCTTAGGAAAACTCATCAATCCTGTGCCCATCAAAAAATCTCCATCCTGAAGGCCTTGGCGAACTGCAGAAGACATGGAAATCAACTTCTCATCGAAGATCTTTAATACCTAGAAGAAAATTTTCTTCAGATCTTGTCAAATTCATGGGTATACAACGAACGGGTTCATTTAAATTTTTAAATTTTGAACCTTAGAAAAATATCTCCTTATGAATTTTAAATCTGTTCTTCTCATCTGTGAACATCTTGTTGCTCTGACTTGAAAATTTTTAAATTCATCCTGTAATGCAAGCACTCTCTGATTTCATCTCTGGCAATTTATTCGGGCTTCAGGAAAATTTCATCATCCCACACACTTTAGGCGTATTTTCTTAAAGAAGAAAATATTTTTCCATAGAAAAATTTGAATTACTTTGAAAATTTTTCCTTAGAAAATTTTATTCATCTTCAATCCTTCTTCCTGTGGTGAAGAATTTTTTTTTTTTATTTCAATTCACTTAGAAAATTCTTGAAAGCACATATATTGGAGAATATTTGAATTCCAACGCCTAGCATACTTGTTTCACTTAGCATTTTCAACGCCTTAGCAACCTTTTATCACCATTACCACCTTAGGCGCATTTAGCAAATTTTATTATTCACATTATCTCATAGCCTGGCGCATTTAGCACATGTGGAAGAAAAACTCCAACGCCTTCACTTGTCAACTCTTATTCACCTTACCTTTGGCGCATTTCACACTTGAAGAGGGTATTTATTTCCACGCCTAGCATATTTTCATTCTATGTCTCATTCAAATCACCTTACATCTTCAACGCCTTGACTTTCTTTTAAGTCCATCAACCTTATGGGCGCATTTTATATAATGAGGTGGACTTAACTTCAAAGCCACGGGATTCCTTGATTGCATGCACACGTTTTGTCTTCACATGGCCTCCTTTGGGCGCATTTTGCCTATAGTGGAGGATGAAACCTCTTTGACTTTTGACCTTCTTGTAGCTTTCTTCTAACTTTGGCGCATTTCCTATGTGCTAGAGGATTTTTTTTTTAAATTTGTCTTTTCCATGCTAAGTTGGGCGCATTTTGCATGTTGAGGGGAATAAGCATCTCTGACCTTTTGACTTTCTTCCTAGATATGGGCGCATTTTGCTTGTGTAGATGAATGAACTTCTAACACCTTTTGCTTTGTTGACTCATTGACTTCCTTTGTTTTGTCCTCACATGCCCTCACTTGGGCGCATTTTGCCATGTATGAAGGATGAAAATTGTTGACTTCTTTGAATTCTTTGACCTTCTTGTTGCATGGGCGCATTTTGCCATAGGAGGTGGACGAAACTTTGTACTTAGAAACTTTTCCATGCTTGGCTTGAGGTGAGGGCGCATTTTCAAGGTGGAGGTGGATGAAGTTTGTTGACTCTTTTTGACTTTCTTGGGCGCATTTCCTACTTGATGGAGGATGGGCGCAAATGGAGGGTGGTGTAGGAAACTTGTGCCTTAGAAAATTTTTCTCATCAATCTTTCAAGGTGGGCGCATATGAGAGGGAGAGGAGAACAGGTTCTTGTGACTTAGAAATTTTTAGACACCTCAAGGCTAGAATGAGGGCGCATTTTAGCAAGGCAAGAGGATTTTCAACACTTAGCCATTTTTTTCTTGTCTTCGCCGGTTCCTGCACGCTTGCTATTTATAGTAAGTCCTTCAATTCTTGCATCTCTGAAGCTCAGAATGATTTGAAATTTTGAACACTGGATCTTCACAACTTCATCAACCTGTTGACACTGCCATCCTGAGTTGGCCTGCTAACAATAGCATATTTCTGAAGGTAGTTTGCTATTTATAGTAACTGCCTGCTTCTGATACCTCCATAACTCCGTTTGATTTGAAATTCGAATGACGTGCTCCTCACCACGTGACCTGCCTGTCAACATTGGTGCATGCTGCTGATTTGGTATTTTTAGCCTGTCTCCAAAATGACTTACTATAAATAGTAAGTGCCCCGTTTGCCCTCAAATTTTACCAGCAGACAACCTGAAAGATACTGATCGCGGTGGTTTACACCGGTTTTCGAAAATTCTGATTTTTTACCCCTCTTTTCAGGCCCCGAAGCTAGAAACCCTAATTCATCTTGCATGCATACCAAATGATCTCTGTTTGTTCTTGTTTCTGTTGCATTGCGATCAGCTCATGATTCTGAAGTGCAAGGAGGCGGCTGCCAGAATGTATATGCTAAAAATAGCAAGTTCCTGAATAAGAGGTCATTTCCATTTGCATGTCACGTCACTGCGAAGTTCTTGAAAAACCCATAAAGAATATGCGGACATGCAAAGGAAACCCTGACATGCAAACCCTAAAAATAGCCTCTGAAGGCTGAACTCTGAAAGTCGTTATCTCACTTTGCATGTTACACCATCGCAAAGGTCTTTGAAAACCCAGAAGGAATCTCCAGACATGCACTGAAAAACTCAGCATATAGGCCCTGAAATCTGCTCCGAAAGCTGAACTGCTAAAAATAGTAAGTTGTCTGTTTCAGCTCAAATTTTGCACACGAGCAGCTTGATGTGTTTTGAATGTAGTGTGACTGTCGGAATTTCAAAAATGCTGAAAGATTGCCTGTAATTGCACACTTACTAAAAATAGTAAGTGACTGGAATTTGATGAAATTTCAGTGGAAGCACACTAATCTCAATGCTAATCCCTGTTTTCAATTTATTCACTTCATTTGACCCCGGACTGACCAGAAAGGTGGAAACCCTAATATTCAAACTTGGCCAAATTTTACGTTTAAGCTTGCAGACGGGAACATCCCCGGAAGGCAGATAATCAGAAAAGAGATAGAAAGAGAGAGGAAGATGAAAACCAAAGCCAAAAGACCAAAATGGAGCAAAAAAATTAGGGGTCCCCATCTTGAATGGGGCGATGTGTGAAAAGGTTACAACAAATAGATAGGTGAGCCTTCTTTGAGATAGGTCGGGTACCATGACAGCTATCCTTTGGAAGTCATTTGCATATTCCTCCATTGTTCCTTGTTGCCTAAGTTGGGTGAGTTCCTTGAAATACCACTCGGGATGTCTTTGGTCGAATCTATTAATGAGTTTTTGAGTGAACTCACTATAGCTAGTTATATTCCGGTGACCTTGTGTGATGAGTCCATGGTGCCACCAATCGTAAGCTATTCCTGATAGGTGTAGGACAGAAAATTTGATGGCATCCTCTTCGGTCATGGGGCTGAGGGAAAGATAAGTGTCCAGCTTTTGAACCCATGATTATGCGGTGGTCTTACCGGAGCCGTCAAAAAAAGGCAATGTCATCTTATTAACCCAAGATCTAAGGTCTTTATTAGTCTGATTCTTCCTTCTACTTGAGTTGGCTTGAGTTTTTACTTCATAATATTCCTTCAAGGGTACGATTTTCTGAACTGCAAGGTCTAACTCCATGTACATGAGCGCAATATCTTCTGCACTATATGAATTTTTCTCTTCCATTTCTTCTATGACATTTTTGCTTGGAATGAAAGGGGGCATGGTCGGTCTTAGTGAGGAACTTCAGGTTGAATGTTCATTCTCGGAGTGGTTTGATTGCATTTCTTTCCTTGGATTGGCTCTTTCCTGAGTGTGGTGGCTATTCATGCTTTGAAAAGCTTGGAGAATTAGCTGATTGGTCTTCTCGAATTTCTCATTGGTTTGCTCCATGAAGGTTTTCAATTCTTGAGCCAGCTGATCGGCCATATTTCCCCTTCTGTGGTAGGTTTGCATTATCTTTTTTTCCAATAGGTTGGTAAGACTGATGCTCTGATATCACTGTCAGAGTCCCAACTAAATACAAGTGAAGAGATTACTCAAATGTATTAGACAGGTACTGCACCAGTCAATTAAAGATTTGAAACTGATGATTCAATATAATATAATGTTGGTTAGTGGTATATATAAATTATTCGTCTAAATCTTATGAATACTGCAGTAAGCCATGAACTGTCAATCTCAGTACAAAGATCCTCTTCTTCTAATGTCTAGACCAAGTACTTTTTCTTCCTTTGCAATTTGTTCTTATATATTTGAAAATTTGTCCTGCCACTCCTTTAGCACTACTAAGTATCTTTTTCTTCATGGCTTCTCCCTTTGACCCCGTGGGCGTTCTTTTGTCTTAGTGCTAATGCTCTGACTTCGGCTTCTTTGACTATGTTGATACTTTTATTCTTTATCGGCCTTGATATCGCGTCTTTGATAAGCGTCATGTTCTCTTCTTCGAAATCTCTCTCTTGATCGATTGATTGTTATCTGTATATCCCTTACTCCTCACCACCTTCATCTAGATTTAAGTGGATCTGTGTTCTTTCACATATCCCTTCAAAAGACGCATCTGGCCTTTCACTAATCGTGCCCTTTCATTATTTTCTTAAACTCTTATTTGTCTTCATCTAATCGACTGTATTAAAGTTTGATTAGCATATAATATATAAGAATTGGGTTTGTCTATATAATCGTTTTAAATATATTCCTATATATGTATATATATAATTATACATATTTATATATATACATATGTAGATCTTTATCTATAAAAAATAGCAAATGTATTAGATCAAAATTAGATCATATACTTGTCTTGGTTGCTTCTATAGGGTGGGGACATCACAACCAATTCCCTTAGAGCTGATCACATGCCCAAGGTATAGCAGCTCCATCATTCCAAACTCACATTTGGACTCCTTAGCAAATAGTGATTCTGACTCCAAGATGTTAAGCACTTCCCCCAAGTGCTTTGTAATGTCCCTTCTCAAACCCGATCTTTCTAGTGACCTGGTCTTTCCTTGAAACCGGCTTAAGATAAATTAGGGTTTCCTATTTTTGAGGAGGTCATTGCCTCGAGATGATGGATTAATGGCGATCCCTTCCGGTTTTCGAGAGCTTCGCAGTTGGTGTGTCTATCTCCTAACTCGGCATTTTCCGAAATTTACTATTTTAGTAAATTCTATTTTTAGCAGCTTTCCAGTTGAGTTCAGCTCGGTTGACTTCCTGCTTCAGTTTGGTCAGATGTTTTGCTCAGTATTGGCTTCAGGGCACATTCGGAAGGATAAGTTAAGTCATTTAATTAAAAGTCACGTTTTAATTATTATATTTTAACGTTGACCCTTGGCCTAGAGTTAATGACTTAAGGTTGTTTTAAAAAGGTGATCTTTTGAGGGTGGCGCCTCATTAAGGAATATTTTAATTATTACTAAAGTCCGAGCAAGCTTTGTTGGGCGCACTTATTAAAGTATGATATTTATTTAAAATATCAAATCTAAAGCTTTGAAGGAAAAGTACGCCCATCCTTGAGGAGATTGGGTTTTGACCTAAAAGCGGATTTTAGGGTTTTGAGAAGTCAACTGGAGAATTATAAAAAGGAGTCTTGGAGCATCATTTGGTATCTTTTGTCTATGCTAATGTTATGCTGCCGAAATGGTTGCGGGATTGCTTCGAGGAATGAATGCCTCCTAGTCTGGGCTCAACTTCGTGCTTGAGAGACAGCACCTAGTGGAGAGGTTCGATCATTTAAGATAGATTTGTGAGTTTATTGTTTTTGTGCATTGTAAACATCATTGTAATTCTTTAGTTTCTGAATTCTGCATTTTAGAGGTATTTCCAAGGTTGCATTCATGATACAGCAGATCCATGTTTTATTTATAAGTCAAGAAAACAACAAAATATTGTTCTGGGTGTTACTCCATCTTCATTGCTAGGTCTAGGCGCCATCATCCTTTAATTTGTAGATTTTTTAGAGTAGCCATTATTTTATAAGAGCAGATCGCCCTTCCTTGAGGGCTGTACCATCTGCTGCTTGCATTGAAAACCGTGCATAAATAATTTAAGGTTGTTTGATCTGTATTCAGTGTCTTAGTATAGGCGCCTTCATTCTTAGGGAATATTGCATGTGGTTTCAAGTCAATCCGTTGAGTTTTGGAAGAGTTATGAACATCTGAGTGCTTCCTTAGACTGCTGGTTTTTGACAAAAAGTGCAGATTTGTATGACAGTCTAAGAAATCCGCATCTTCCTTATTTGGTTGGTGTTGAGACTTCATTGTATACTTTGCAGAAGCTTCCTTGTTGAATGCATCATTTGAAAGAGCATCTTAAGTCTTGCTATTGCAGGCAATGACATTTCTGTAAGCTGCTGGTCACATGATTAAAAGTGCAGATCTGATTGTGACAGTTCTAACAATCTGCATTTTTCTGATTTGTAATTGGCATTGTGGTTTACTTCGAGCTTGTAGCAGATATATCGTTGAATACTCTATTTGGGAAGAATTTGATATATTGACATTGCAGGCAATAGTTATATATTGTAAACTGGCAGCAGTACTGACCAGTATCCTTTAATATTGCTTTGTCATTATTTGTAATTCACGTTCTTGCTTTCAGTACTAGTTTGAAATAGTTATAACTCCGCCCTATGGTAGCTACTTCCCATTCTGGGTGAGCAAGCACATTCTGGGTGTTGAGTAGTTTCAACTTTCAGCATTTCATTTCAAGCTTTGATTTCTGTAATCACTCCGTCATATGGTCGCCCCTCACTCCGCATTGGATTGGGTAGCACATACTTGACGTTGAGTTCCCTTTCAAGCATTTAGAGTAGAAAACCCTCTGACCAATGCTCGCCATCATCGGCGCCATACTGGTTAGAGTTGTTTCCGTACGTTTGGGTTTATCATCTAACATTAACGGGTACTTGCTTGTAATGTTGTAATCTGTTAATTGAAAACAAAAATTTGGCTCGAATATTTCATGCTTCAAGTGCTCTTCGCATGACTTACTGAAGATGACGATGTCATCAAAGAAAATAAGCACAAACTTCCTACACTACTTCTGAAATATCTTGTTCATATAGGATTGGAAGGTAGCTAGTCCATTTGTCAACCCAAAGGGCATGACTAGAAACTCAAAATGCCCAAAATGACATCTGAAAGCAGTCTTCTCTATATCTGATTCCCTCATCCTAATCTGATGATAGCCCAATGTGAGATCAATCTTGGAAAAGTACACAGCTCCATGTAGCTCATCAATCCTAGGAATGGGATACCGGTTCTTGATTGTCTTTTGATTCAAGGCATGATAATCTACGCACATGCGCATACTATCATCCTTCTTCTTGACCAAAACAACTGCACAAGCGAAGGGACTATTCCTTGGGCGAATGTCACCCATGTCCAAGAGTTCTTTGATTGCCTTCTCAATCTCATCTTTCTACTTCTTGGGGTACCGGTATAGAGTAGTAATGACAAGTTTGGCTCCTTCGAGCTCGATGACATGCTCACTCCCCTTTCAAGAGGTCTCCCAGGAGGTATACTGCCAAACACCTTACTCTTCTTGGTGACCAAAGATTGAATATCTGGGTGGTAGTGTCCCTTATCTTCAACAAGATTGGAAGGCAAGATTAAGCACTCTGCTGCCCATTCAACTTGATCTTGACGCATCATCCTTTGCATACTCTAAAATGACACAATACGAGGGCCTCCATTTGACATCCCTCTCAATACCACCTTCTTCCCATCTGATGAAAACTTCAACTCCATGGTTTGTAGATTCAAAGTGATCTCTCCAAGAGATTGCAGCCACTAAATGCCAAGCACTGCATCAGTATCTCCAATGCCAACCACATAGAAATCATTCTTGACTTCGTAGTTACCCAACTGCATAGACATATTGGAGATCTTTTGGTTTGTTGGCATTTCAATTAGCACCTCTAGAGTACTTATTAGAAACGGACAGCTATGCACAGTATTAACTGTTGATGGTTACGTAAAAAGTAAGTGAACTAAATTCCTATCTTTTTTACTCAGCAGCAGAGCACAAGGCTATAAAACACAATGTGTTGCAGCTAAGGTTTTCTCCAGTTTTTGCAAATCTTAACTACAACTAGGCTAAAGTTATGACTATCCTATCTCCTCAAGTATTTCAGAGCGAGAGGATCTAGAAGCAATTTGAGAATGGTTTGATCGCTTAGACAAACTATCTCTCAAAATACATCCAAAGGCTCTGAACTTTCAAATTTACGTTGAGATACAATTTATGCAAGTAATCATCAAACGGTAAACTAAATCTCAGGATTCCTAAGGAGGCAAGGTTCTCTTTCCGAGGTGTAGGCTGAAATATAGATTACTAGAAACAACATTTAACGATAATCTTAATCTCTAAATTCCCAAGGAGACGAGGTCCTCTTTCCAAGGTGTAGATTGAAAGAAAGATTATTTGAAACAACATACATGAAAAATCTTGAGAACTTTGGATCAAAGGCACGTGGCTCTCCTAATTTATTATCTCAACTTCAATCAAAGATTACACTTACGACATCAAATTGCATGAAAGAGAATAATCAAACATGTGATCAACCAATAACACATGAACATATATTCAACACACCTATCTGAATAACAAGAACGCAAGCAAATAGCTCAGCATTTAGCTATAACAAATATGATTCAAGAACATATACTAAGTGAACAAAGTCGCAAGCAAACAACTTCAGTTACTGATTCTAAACTAAAAGATAACTCCAATATACAAAAGTGTCTCCAAAAATAGACATGCACAATTGGTTGAACAATGAGTTAACTTGGAAAGAGGCATCAAGTTAACTATTGTGTCTAATGTCATATTTGGAGAAGTACAATGTCCTATCTAATAGTTTACACCTAATCAATTGGAGTCATTAGCTCCTCTAACCAGTTGTTGACTGTCTCTGCATCTGGACAACTGATACTTCTCAGGATGATGACGTGTCTTCGTAGCATCTCCTCACCACTCACAATCTACTCTTGGTATTTGCTCTTATTTGCAGCTGCGTCATCAAGCTTTGCTGACATGGCTGCAATTTGACTCAACCTGCAGTCAATAGGGTCACCGCAGAAACTGCTACAAATGAGGTCCTAAAACTACATCTATACTTCAGCTAGCTCAACATATGCACCACCTTCATGCTAGTATTGGCAAGGGATAGATGTTACCAATGTTCTTACAAACTTGATAGCACTGGCCACGACTTGTTTGTACTCAATCAATTCCATAGAGTTTGTATCATAAGCTTTCACCTTGTAGATAAGTTGTTCCTTCCAAGTGTAAAGTTGTTGCTTGTTCTCCTCTGAAGTGACTGAATTGTACACCATCTGCAAGTCTGAGATGGTGATCTCCTATTGAGGCCTACCCTCTGCTATGCCTTGTTCCGATTCCTGGATCTTCGCACGAATGTCATGGGCTTTGTACCTCAGTTGGTACAACTCTACAAGTATATACCGACCCCTGATGACAAACTCTTCCACTTGATCTCTCAAGTGCTTTCCATATAGGATCAGCTGACTTAGCTAAATTTGTTTTGCGGGGAGCTCCAACATCTACGGAAGCAAGGCGTTGACGTTTGAGGTACCATGCATCAAGTTAGAGATATACTGTCGCAGCTGCTGGTTTTCAACCTTTAGAGCTGCTTTGTCTTCACCATTCTTCACCACTCTTTCTTTTATGCACTTTGACACAACCTCAAAGAGATCCACCTCAACCTCACGTGTGCTCTTGCCAAGGTTGACTTTCAACAAGGTGAAATCATCAACCTCTACCTCATAGGCATTTCTATCCTCAGGTGGTGCGGCAGTCTCAATGACAATCTCGTTGTCAGCGTTCTTTCCCACATGAACTTTCTTTTTTAGCTTTTTCTCTGACATTTCTTGGTAAACATGATCAAATTCCGCAAAGTCCAACAGGTAAGACGGCATCCTCCTCTTCCTACCAGGAGATTTTCAAGCCAAGACGAGTCTCCACTAACCTCTCTGGAAGGATGGCTGCTAGTCCCATGAACTCCTGACGAGTGAGATTGTATTGCAATGTCACATGGTGGCGAATCCAACTCTAAGTCAATATGGTTCGGCGACGCTACGGTGGTGACAGAATGGAAGGCTAGGCTTCCATCTCTGGCACTATCTCAGCTATAATTGTTCCATTTCCAACACTGTTTCAGTTGTGCTTGTGGTTGTCTCCACATGTTGCTGTTGTTGATTTGTATTAACAACTTGTGTCTTTCCCTTTGTATGCCCTGACATTCTGCTTCCTCTAGGAGGGTTACTCCATGTCTTTTGTCTGGGTTTTGATCTCGACGTGGAAGGTAGCGTAGTAGTAACCGATGGTGGCTCTCTAATGGGAATTACTACCTTTCGTGTTCTCTTGCTGTCTAGGAAAATCTGGTTGTTCCTAACAACTCTATGCTTGTTCATTCCTCAACGGATGTACTTTCCTTGGCATACCAATCCACGGCTCAAAGTGGCTGCGAGTCAAGTTGATCTATGAAGAATGTGGGAAGTGTGACTTCCCCATCCTCATTTGATAACCCTTCCACACCCTCTGACAAGATGAAATATTCCCCTTAACTTTTTTTCCAAAATTACACACAATCAGCAACCAAACACTGATTAACGTTAGCTCCAAAATATAAACCAGCAAAGAAGATAACTCTAACCAAGAATGTTCACCAAGATCCCAATGTGGGCGAGGTGATAGCATATGGTCAGAGGATCGTTAGCATAAATAGAGCTGAAAGTACAATTCATCTGCTGATGCAGGCATCCACAAGCGGTGGGAATACTCCACTTATTCAGTGGGTGAGTTTACAACAATTATTAGGCGGCAAGCCAGCCTTTAAATCCACTCTTCCACTTATTAACATGGGGGGAATACTGTCCACACAACCACTTATTTTGTGGGGGGAATTTACAATCAAGAAAGATGTTTATTCTAAAACTCAACCACTCAATTGTGGGAGTGTAATCAAGTATAAATTGCAGCAATAAAATGAAATAGCTGTTAGTACTACTAACTAGCTTTACAATGAATAGAAATAGCTGCAAATAAGAGAGATAAGCTTCTAGAATGTTCTTTATCCACACTGGCGGTAAACCATCCAGGGGTTACATATATGAGAGATTAATCATAAGATTTTGCAGCTAATTAAATGACTGGAACAGTACTACTGTTTACAGTCTTACAATGATAAACAACTGCAATTTTCAAGTGTTATTACAATCTTTACAAAGCACAATGAAATAGAAGATTTTTCCACTTGATATCCTCTCAATTAATGAAGCTTAAAACCAAAATCAGAATACTGAAGCAAACTGATATAAAAATCAGCAATCTGGAAATGATTATCAGCAAACTGAAAACACATAAAAATAATCACAACTCCTTCACAATACCTCCAGAAGATGAAATATAGCTTGCAAAAGCTCTTGAGAAGGTTGGCGCCCAATTCACAATGATAAAATAGCATCTAAACTCAACCATTAATTTATGCACGAATCCCAATGCTCTCCAAAAAGGTACGGCCTCCTTGCAAGGGCGATTTTGCTTAATAAAATCTGAAACTTGGAATTAAATTTTGATAACCTCCAAATATGGTCGCCTCTATTATAGAAATGCAATGATCAAATACCCAGAACCAAATAAAATTCATACTAAAAGCTGTATACAAAAATCACTTTCAGCCATGATAAACCAGCAACATAAAAACTGGAAATATCTCACCAAAACTCCACAATAATGCTCAATATGTACTTCTGGATGAAGCACACTCTCAATCCACCACCTAGGGAACCATAGTTGCAGGCCCGAAGAATGGAGTAAATTTGCTAAGCTTTCCCTTAGCCGGATTCTGGATTCATTCCAGCAGCGTAACTTTGCTCTTCAAAAATATGCATAATCAGCTCTTCAAACAGCAGCAATATATAAACTTCAATTGGCAAATGAAGCAACAAGAACTCTTCAAATTCCAAGAAGTTGAATCACTTCAACTTCCAAAAGGGATGCCACCTTTTTGCATTTTACTTTTTGAAATAATATAATATTACTCAACCTCCTTTTCACTTTGCAACAATAAAGCATTTAATAAATTATTAAATGCACAATTGACCCCCTTAATGGCCCCTCTTTTAAAACAACATGAATTTATTACTCCTAGGCGTGGGGTACAACTGAGAAACATGAAATTTGACTAAGTATAAAAACTCAGTCCATGGAGATAACCAAAACCAATGCCAATACTGAAACTGATGGATAGCAAGATGACTTGAGTTGAGCTGCTGATGATGCTACTGCCAAACTTAGACTTACTAAAAATAGCCAACTGCTATAAATAGTAAGTTCACATCAAAACAACAGATAGCCAAACTGAACAGTAACTTGCAAAGGATTGAACTGCTGCTAGACAGATACTGCCAAAAGATAGACTTGCTAAAAATAGCAACTGCTATAAATAGTAAGTATGCACAACATCCTCTGAACACCAACTGAGCAATATCTGAAAGAGGAAACCCTAATTTTCCACCTCAGCTTAGCCTACGGATTTCCGGAAATAGGTTAAACCCACAAT
>VDFB02148738.1:62395-89875 GCA_007258455.2 Sequoia sempervirens | reverse complement strand
CTTTATGTCGTCCATGCAAAATAGGCCCAAACCATGTAATGACGATGGTGCTATGCGATATATCCTCTCATTGACACAAAAATCAGTGTTTATTGGAGGAAGTTCCTTGGATACCCATTGTTTTCGTAGATGTTTGTACCTCAAGGGAATCTCGACATCACCTATGCTCTCATCATCATAAGAACATGACCCCCCTTCAGCAAGAAAAAATTCCATGCATTTACAAAATTTTCTTCTAATCTTTTGACCTCTAGTTGATCTCCCTCTTTTAGACATACTACATGTCTCGCTTTCCTCTTCTCTTCCTAAATTTCCCTCGCTTGAGGAAGATAGATTTGAAAAATACCTATTTGGTGGTGTAAGAATTGGCTATGAAGGTAACCACCCAAAATCTAGAGGCCTAATAGAAAGCACAAGCAAAAGAGAGATAGCAACAAGATGACAAGAATAAACTGTATTCAATGTCAATGATACGAGAGGATTCTAATTGTTTACAAATGAGAGAGACCCCTTGGTTATATAACCAAGGTGAGAACATAGAAGGGCATAAGATTATGACAAGTGTCGTAATCTTATGACATGAGACAACAATGAAAAGATATCACTCCACCTAAAGTGGGAAGAGATAATGTGATAATCACCACAAAAGGTGGAGAGATGATCACATGATGTGTCCACAAAAGGTGGAAGTGATGAGGTAATGACATGTCAAGTCCACTAAAAGTGGAAAATCTCCAACAACCTCTTATGTGGTCCTTAAGTAAACTTAACTAAGGTGTAATCATGACCTAGGACAAGGTACAAGACAATTAATTACACCAACACCCCCCTTAAGTGCAACTTAGGGAGAATGTACACAAAAGAAAACAATGCAAGATGGGTCTCGGTTACTGGGCCATGTTAGGTACCCATGTACAAATGCAATACAATCTCTCATAAAGTGGAGAAAGATAGAAAAACCCAGTGGGAAAAAACTACCTCCCAAATGAGAGAAACAATAAACAAGAAACATACTCTAGGAAGGATAAAACCTCAAGTGAGGAAAAATTCCCCCCCATAAAAAATAGTTCATGCAACCCCCCCTCAATGGAGAGTCACAGTGCAATGTCACAATGTCCAGAGTCCCCAATCTAAACTGAAGAAGGAGAGAATGTAGAACAATGTGAAAGCTGAAGTAGAGCGGACCAAGGATGATGATGAGTCCTCCAAATTTTGTGCCAAAAGAAATGCCAAACTGTGCAAAGCACTGATGGAAAGAATCAGGTACAACTGTAGAAGATGCCACATAACTGGTGACTGAGCTGAATCTGTCAACTCAAGAGTAACTGCAGAATCTGTCAATGAAGAACTGTAAAAGAATCCACACTGCAACAGGAATAAGGTCGAAACCAAGAAGACAACTGTGTGAGCATCAACTGAATGCCCATCAATAGCATATTGGTACAATCTATGTCTCACTGGAGCCATGCACCAAGTCTCTGGATGTAGAACCAAACTTCTGAAGATAGGTAGAGTGCTTCCAAAATAGGAGTCTATATGGTGATTAGTCCATCTCACCGAAATGCATGGGTAACCAACCACTGCATACGCTGAGTATATAGGAACTAACACTAGATACATAGATCAATCCAAAGAAGTATACAAAACATGACATAGTACACTGAAATAAAAGATTGTGGCACTTTATTTTAGTGCGATTGCAACATTACAAAGCGGAGAACTACAATCAACATGATGCAAAACTGGAAATGCTGATGAAGCCAACCAAAGGTTCCTTGAAGTAGAAGACCGTGAAGAAAACCCTCCAGGTGGATGTCGGTAAGAGCAACTGACCCCCATTTGACTACCGATCAGAGGAGCAAATGGTCCAAGACAAGGCTCGATCAGGGGGCAAAATAATTTCTCCAATTTTGCTTATTAATGCATGATTTGTTTTAAAAAAAACTTTAAAAAAATTCATTTTAAAAAACATTATTTATTAAAAAACTTTATTATTAAAAATAATAAAGAAAATTGATTTTTAATGAAAAACTTTATTGAAATAAAGAAAAACAATTTTTAAAAAAAACTTTATTAATAATTTAATAAAGAATTTTTAATTTTTTTTAATTATTAAAAACTTTAATATAAAATATTAAAGTAAAAACTTTATTAAAAGTTTTTATTTATTTAAAAAACTTTAATTTTAAAAATTAAGAAAAACATTATTATAAAACTAATAATGATTTTTTTTATTTTAAAAAAATTATAAAAAAACATAAGTTTTTATTTAAAAAACTAAAAACAAATTAAAAGATTTTAAAAACTTTTTAAAAACAAAAATTAAAAAATTTATTAAAACTCTTTTAAAACAAATGGGGGCGATTGGAGGACCCACGAGCGTTTAGGAAATATAATAATTTTTTTAAAAAAACAAATAAATTCTCGATTTTAAAAAAAAAAAACAAATTTAATAAATTTTTTTTTTTAAAATAAAATTGAAAAATCGTACAGGTGCGCAAGTAGGGCCGTACGGCCCGCCTGCTAAAATTTTTTGCCTCCGAGAGCAACTTTGTCCAAATTCGACGATTTGGCAGTTGATCTAGGGGTTTTTGGCCCTTCTGGACATGATGGCGATGTCCTTTACGGTTGAAAATGCTCTGAAGGGGTAGCTAGTTCCTGGATCTGGCAACCACCTCCAATCTTCAACCCTTTGTAGATTTGGCCTCCAATGTCCAACTGAGACGAAACAAAAGGAAAATCTGACTATCTCGGACACTCCAGATGCAATGGTGAGCTCGGATCTAATGCAACAAGCTCCCAAAATGCACCTGCAACACAAGACCAAGAATGGAACCCTCTAAGAATCTCTCCAAAAGACTAACTAAAGGCACTCCAATAGCTCTGATACCATGTAAAAATTGAATAGCCAAAGATCTAGAGGTCTAATAGAAAGCACAAGCAAAAGAGAGATAACAACAAGATGACAAGAATAAACTGTATTCAATGTCAATGATACGAGAGGATTCTAATTGTTTACAAATGAGAGAGACCCCTTGGTTATATAGCCAAGGTGAGAACATAGAAGGGCATAAGATTATGACAAGTGTCGTAATCTTATGACATGAGACAACAATGAAAAGATATCACTCCACCTAAAGTGGGAAGAGATAATGTGATAATCACCACAAAAGGTGGATCTCCCACAAAAGGTGGAGAGATGATCACATGATGTGTCCACAAAAGGTGGAAGTGATGAGGTAATGACATGTCAAGTCCACTAAAAGTGGAAAATCTCCAACAACCTCCTATGTGGTCCCTAAGTAAACTTAACTAAGGTGTAATCATGACCTAGGACAAGGTACAAGACAATTAATTACACCAACAGGTGGTACCTACACTCATAAGGATGTTGGATGAAGTTCTTTCATGGTGATGTGATCCCAAGGTGACATTATGATTAATCTATCATTTCATCACTAGAATTTCACAGGTTATAAGGTAATCAAGTCTTTATAGATTGCAAGTTATTGTTACTACCGTCCAAATGTGTCCAGCACAAATCAAATCTACTTAACGTTTTAACTCCCAAACTTTGTAACAAGTGTTAAATGTGACTATGGTCCACCAGTTACACAACCAATGCCTCAAATGTATTCTCTAATTGTAATCAAAGGACTTTTTCTTTTCATTCAAGTAAATAAACTTGAAGGGAAACACCACCAAGTGGTTTATTGGACACCTACATGACTAAAAATAGCAGCAAATTTACATTTAATTTCCATATGTCTAAGTGGTTAATGGGGAGGGAGTGTGTACTAGTCCTGTTTAAGTCATCATAAGTTTACGTTTTGGCAATAAATTTTTTTTAAGTCATATTAAATCTTCCTATGTCTAATTGCTAGGAGACTTTTGGTATGTTTTAAGGTAGGATGATTGATGAAAGAGCCCAAAGACTAGCCTTTCTCCATGGCATCCAGGTACACATAGCAACAGTCTTCTCTTATACAGTTGGACATGATTTAAAGAACTTATCTAGGAATTATTCATTTAACCTAATGTTTTCTCATAATTCCATCATTGAAAAAGTATGATCAAATTCTTCTATTATGAAGAATTGGTCTATGTGCCTCTAGTAATCACTATAAATGTTTGTAAGGATAAAATGACTAATTGCATCAGGTAGGAGAGAATCAACTTTGAGTTCTTCAAAGATTATATTCCTCTATTCATAATTTTTAAGGGTTGTGTGTGGAGGAGGTTATCACTACCAAGAAGGGAGGAGACCTTTCCTTGTATTCTTTTATAATTTTCATTATTCTTATTTATTTTACACTTACATTTACAAATACACATACATATGCATTTACTGTTTTCATTTATTTCTCATGTAGTTTAATAGTTTGATCGATTTCATATTATATGTGTTGAAGACTTTAGAATTTCAATTACATTAATTTATGGATATGTTGTATCTATAACACTACAAAACCATATGCTCTTTGCATTTACACTTGCATTTAGAAATAAACATTTATATACATAGATATAGATTTATTTAATGATATGTTGCATTTATTGTTCTAGGAGAGCATCCAGTAATTGCATTTACATTTACATTTATATACATACATATATATATATATATATATATATATATATGTGTGTGTGTGTGTGTATGTATATCATTTATATTCAGTGTTCAAAAACAACCCATTAGGTCTGCACATGGATAAAAATTCATAAAATCATATCTCCCATACATGTTTTGTTGAAACCTAGGCTTGAACCTCTCATTTCACATGCTTTTCTTCACAAAAATATTAAGGACAACAACTATATACCTTCTTTATTTCTCATCCTATGCCCTATTCATGCATCCTACAATTACAACAGTATCCATGGGGCCTCTTACACAAGCTACAGTAATCACAAAAAGTGTAAGAGCCACATTATATCATGTTTGGACTACAAAACCCTTAAAAATAAGGTAACTCAGATTATGATTTGTTGGTGAGCTTGTATGGACAAAATCATTAGCACTAGCTCATTCTTGGAGTCTTTTGAAAGAGAAGCGAATCAGGTGGCAGTTAAGTACAAACCTTATAGTGTCAAGGTGAATGAGGTGATCAATTTTGATTGGCCAACTGATGAAGAGTACCAGAAATGGGTAAATGTATATTTAACTGAGGAAGAGTGAAAAGGAGTAGGCTACTAACGGTTGACAAATCAGCTGTTACAGTTACAACAGATTCCAGTTTTTTTTTTGGTGACAGTCTAGGCATAGAATTCTTGAAGTTTTTTGTTGTTGCATCAACCATTCTTAGTGGGGCACGATGGACAAGAAGATTCTCTGGGGAGATTGTTGTAACAAATTTTTGGAATATCACAAGGCAGTCCAATTGGCCGGTGACACATGTGCTTTCTGGCCCGATGCTTGTTTGGTCCTTTTTCTATGAGAAGGATTTCAAGGCCAGAAGTATGGGTTAGCAAGTTAGATATTTTTGGTCGAGTCTAGATGAAGTTGCAGAGAAAATTGTAAAGTCTGATGGTTTTAGGGAAAATGCAATTTAGGTTTTGAGTCATTTTGTAGTAGGTTTTGAATTCATGGGGATTTGATGTTTTATGACAGTACTGGCATTTGAATTGATATGATTAATTCGAACACATGTATCTCCATTGTACAAGCATATCTGAATTTTGAATATAATGATCAAGGGTTGTTTCGTTCATCTCACTGTTTTGGTGTGTATGATTCTTGTTTTAGGTTTAATTCAAGGAATTAATTAAAATGCTTGAATGGGATTGTAGGTGGATATATTCTATATAAGGATTTGATAAGTAGGATTAGGTTAGAATACATATTGATAAGATTTTAAAGCAATGTTATCAAGGATCTTATATGTTATGTGTTAAATCTGTCATAAATCCTTAGATGCTTATAAATTTGACTCCTCCAATGGATATATGGCACTAATCTAAGTTGAACTTATTCATGTGGTTCAGTATTTTTTTTCTTTTACCTAGAGCTTGCTACAAATTGCAAACTAATGACTATCTTCTACTGTGAAATGTTGTTGTTGTTATCTCAAGCTCCAAATAGTTGATATTATTGATAAACAACCAATTCTATTCGGTGTTATCCTATTATGTTGAGCTATTAAATGAGATTATCTGTTGTTGTTAATGTTGTTTATAATGATGGTGCAAAGGTTGTAAACGCATTAAGGGATCACCCTCCCAGGTCTTGCAGAGCCCAAAGTGTAGGTCTTTCAAATCCTCGTTAGTTGGTCGAGGTCCTAAGAGCTGCACTTTATTGGAATTGGAAATTCCATAGGTAGATTAGAAGATCAACCTGCTTACCGTAAAAAATATCAACACCTTGCATATGTTTGTGGTGGAGGTATTAAAGAAGAATTGTATGCCTCTATTTCCATTCATTAGATCTACCTTAGCCTAGCATATACTTGGGCTAAGTCTACAATTGCTTCAGACTCATGCGATGAAGGCTATGTGTGATGAAATGCTAGACCTCAACTAAGATGTGGGTAGATTATGGGAGTTTTTCCAAGACCTGAGGCTGGTGGATAAAAATGTGAAAGACTAAGCTATTTTATTTTTTGTCTTATATTATACCTGTTATCACCTGAAATTTGCACCATGTTGAATATAAAATTCAACACATCAGTGTAACATGGGAAGACCTCTAAAGATGTGGGTTTCTTGTAAACAGAGGTCAACCTCCGGAGAAGGCCGACTTCATTTGTGTTATCACCTAAACTACTAATATTTGTGAGGTAAAGGGAGAAGGAATACATAAATTGGAAACTACTCCTATGGTGATACACCAAATTTGTTCAAACATGAATAGCTGCTTAACACACAATTTTCAATCAACTAGTAAAAGCTGATATGCACAACTCAATACTCATATGATATTGCATAAATGTTTTATAAGAAAGCTACGATACATGCAGTCCTAGAAGGATGATAAATTCTCCTCACAACTAAAACTGTTTGCATCACTAACATAACCTATAACCTGCAATATACACATCTCCTCTGCTTAAAAGTGTTATTAATGAGACAACTAACAAGGAATAAAAGAAAATCACATGTAAATTTATCAATCATTCAACGCACTCAATGAAACAGATAATTGAGAAGGCAGAAGTTGCTTTCTTTATTGATCTCCAAAGGTGAAGTTGTACATTCAATGTCTGTAAATGAGTTACAAAACTCAGTATTCTCCTCTAAGGACTCTCAGAAGTCACAAAGAAGAAAAATATGTAAGTAATAACTCTTACAAAAAGAGGCAAAAAATGCCATATATACGAAAGTCCCAGCCCCTAGGGCTTACAAAATATCAACCTTTTTAAAAGAAATCCGCCATTAGATCTTTTGAAGGAAGTTAACTGCATTAAACGTGCGTCCTTGCTATCCATGTTGGTGAAGAGATGGTCCAGGGGTGTCCTCCTTGATCTTTTGCAATGCCCGCATTAACTTCTGGCCTCGTGTCTATCCTCTAACCTCCCTGTTGAGCTGCTTTGAATGCTCTTGAGCTCAGAGCAGATCAGCGTCGCTTTCATTCTGTTGATCTTCATCACAGGGGTCAAACCACCACAGCTCCCCTGTAGCTAGCTCTAATTGGTTGAACAGATGCTTCATGGGGGTGCCAGATGGTCAAAGGTCATTCAGATTGAATCGCATGTTGGTGAGACATTGACCGTGTCTCCCCGATGTGATTATGCCCTTCAGCGGTTATCAGCATAGCTCACTACCATTGGAAAGAGTTCATAGCAAGCCCAAAAGTCATATCGACATCCATAGTGGCAGTCACCCAGACCATCGGCAAGAACTTTCGCATTCAGGAAGACCTTACGGTGAGCCCTCATCATTATACTACTATGCTCCTCCGTCGGTAAGATACCCATGTGTCAGTGAGACCTCCTGCCGAAGGCAAAACACTATACCGAGACCCTTCATTGGTCGGTAGGATCTCATACCTTCTCCGAGAGATCATGGTGACTCTACTTTCCTTTGCCCCGAGCTCACATCCTTTCATTTTAGCAAGAATCCCCTACAGTTAGTAAGACCTCATGTCAAATTCATTCCGCTTCGGCGAGACCACCTTCGGTCAATGAGACATTACACCGACCGAGCCTTTTGTCAGCGAGTGCAAATCCTTCAGCAAGACTTCGCCCTGTTGACCAGACGTCAGATCGATGTCAAACTCTCTCAGTGAGGTCACTTAATCTTGGCAAGACCCTATTGGGTCGGCAAGACATCACGGCGAACACCTTCTTTTGTCGATGCCGCTTCCTCTCTTGTTGGGGAGACCACCACTAGTCGGCGAGACCTCTCGCCGAGCTTGTTTCCTTCGCCAAGACCGCTTCACCTTGGCGAGACCTCACCCCGATGGTGAGACCTTACAGCGAAGCCCCCCATACCGTCATCGAGACCTTGGCCTGTCGGCTAGAGCTTTCGTCGGGCTCCTTTGTTTCGTCGAGACCTATGTTTGTCGGTAATAAATCTCCCCGAGATCACCATCCTATGCCAAAGGCACTCCATTTCAGTGAGACATCATTCGGTCGTCGAGACATCTTTTTGAGCTCCTATTTCTTTGATGAGACCCCCATCCTTTGGCGAGACATTACGCCGACCTCAATCCCTCTCGACGAGACTTTCACTATCGGTGAGACCCTTCACCGAAGCCACCACATTACACCCAAGGCATTCATTTCAGTGAGACCGCCTGCGGTCAGTAAGACTTCACGCTGACGATACCTCCCCTCCTGTCGGCGAGATACTTCCCATGCGGAGGGAGATACAAAATCTCACAACAATTAAAATGTCTTGCCGACTGGGACATTTCAAAATGAATAGAACCCTTGTTAGTCGGCAAGACAACTGGAAGGTCTTGCTGACTTTCTCCTTAGAGGAATTTTATGCGAAACTTGACTGAGGCTGACTTTTCAACTGAGCTCCTTGAGAAATGCATCAGGGGTATGATTTAAACATACATAGCAATGTCTCCATTTGGCCTTTATGACACCTGAAATACCGATTGCCCTGCCTAATTGAGCCCGTAGGTGAAAATCGAGCAACATTTCTGGCGACCTTTGCTAGATATTTGCTTGCTAAACATGGAAAACTAGTGGCCAAAACTTGTCCATTGGGCATGGATTCATTAGAAAAACTTAGAAAAATTCAAAAGTAGTCTGCACATGGCTGCAACTGACTTGAGACCCATAGAACATAACTGGTTGCCGGAACTTACGAAATAGGAGAAACTGAAACGCAACTATTTACTGTGCTGGAACAACACTTAGGGAATGAAAAAACAATGAAAATAAAGTGCAGAAGCACTTATTGAAACATAAAACCTAACCTAATATGTACAATGGAGGAGCTTATCAAACCTCAAAACAAGGCTTGAGGTGTATCCCATTGACTGGGATAGGAAGCACTTCACCTTCAGTTGTGGCCAGTTGGTAAGCATTGTGTTCTTTGCAGTTTTTGATAATAAATGGACCCGTCCACATGTTGTCGAACTTGGTGTGATGGCTCGACCTGCTTTTAAGAACATCCCATTTCAGCACAAGATCTTCCACCATGAAATCTCTTGATCTAGTTTTCTTATCAAATGTTATCTTAGTTAGGATTTGCTGACGTTCCATGTTCTTCATAGCCTTGTTTCTAGTTTCTTCTAACTCCATCAGTTGAGTATATCTTAAGGCAAGTGGGTCAGTGTGTTCAAACAGGACCAACTAATTGGCAATGTCCAAGGCGGTCAACTTAGTAGAAATAGGTAATTTTGCTTCTTTACCGTACACCAACATGTAAGGTGAGTTCCCAATCACCTTCTTAGGGGTAATTCTGTTTGCCCAAAGAGCAGTCTTTAGCCTAGCATGCCAATCCCTCTGATTTCTTTGAAGCGACCTTTTGATAATGTTAATCAAATTTTTATTAGTGGATTTTGTAAGTCCATTGCCCTGAGGATAATAGTTGGAGCTTGTGTTCAAGTAAATGTCATTCTTCAATGCCCATTCAACAACCTTCAAACCAACAAATGCCAGGGCGTTGTCAGAAATTATAGAATTTGGGACTCCAAATCTACAAACCATGTCTTCATAAAAATTCAACACTGTTGTTTCATTAGCTTCCTTCAGAGGCAAAGCTTTTGTCCATCGTGTAAAGTAATCTATTGCTATGATAATCCATCGATGGCCTGCACTTGAGGGTGGGTTAATTGCCCCTATGAAGTCAATTCCCCACTTCATAAATGGTTGCTCTATCTGAATTGGTTGCAATGGAAAAGCAGCAAGCTTTTCTTTGCCTAAAAACAAGGCACATTTGGAACATCTCCTGACATATGTATGTGCATCCTTGAACAAGTCAGGCCAATAATAGCCTGCTCTTAAAATCTTATAGGCTGTTTTCCTTGCAGCATAGTGACCCACCAAAAGGTCCTTTATGGAACTCATGTAATATCTGATCCACTTGATCATTATCAACACACCTAAGCAGTACTCCACTATGATCTTTCCTATGCAACACATCATCAATCAAGATGAAGGGAATAGACTAAAGTCGGTAGTACCTCCTCTTCGTTCTGTTCAAATTAGGTGGACATTCCTCGGTTCTCAAGAAATGTGACATTTCCTGCAACCAGCTGGTAGCTTCATCATCCGCTATCGCCACATTAACCAAAACTGAGTCTCATTGATCATCTACTATTGAAAAGTCTTCGTTAGCCAATTGCTGGCATAAACCTTTTATCCTTATCAATTTAGTGACTTGAATATCCACATCGTACTCCATAACTCTTGTGATCCATCCAGCCCGTTTTTCATTTAGATCTTTACTGAGTAAACATTCTTTGACGTTGGAATGTGCCACCTGTAGATAAATTTTGTTATGAGACAATAGATGTCTAAATTTCTTCAAACTTTTCACAACAGCCAGCACATGTTTTTCTACGAAAGTATACTTCTACTCATAGTCTTCCAGACCCTTGCTGAAAAAAGCAATGGGCTGCTCCAACCCTTCTACATTTTTTTGCACCAAGATTGCAGAGATTACATCAAAACTACCAAAAGCATACAAGGTAAAATCCTTACTGAAATATGGGTTGACTAAATTTGGGGCGGAAGCTAACCCCTCCTTGATCAGTTGAAAATTGTCTTTTGCTTCTTGAGTCCATTTAAACTCTGCATTCTTTTTTAACATAGTTGTAAGGGGTTTTAGCAAGGCTGCTATATCAGGGAGAAATCTCCTAACAAAATTGATACAACCAATGAAACTCTAGAGTCCTTTCTTATGCTGGGGCAGCTCTAGGATTGCTACAACTCTTTTAGGATCCACAGTAATTCCTTCCCTAGATATGACATACCCAAGAAGCTTTCCTTCATGAAAAGAGAAAACACATTTCTTGAGGTTCAATGATATACCAAACTCCCAGCAACATTCAAAAACCTGCCTCAAATGGTCAATGTGATCTACTGTCTTCTTGGAATAGACAGTGATGTCATCAAGATATACTAAAACAAACTTATACATTAAGTTGCTAAAGGCCATGTCCATAGCCTTTTGGAAGGTTGCTCCAGCGTTAGACAAACCAAATGGAATTTTCCTATGTGCCATTGTGCCCCACTTTGTGGTGAAGGCAGTTTTAAATTGATCTCCTTCCCTTACCAAAATCTGGTTATAACCAGAATATCCATCCAGTAAAGAAAAACTTTCAGAACCTGACACAAATTGAAGAATCTACTTGATAGACGGAAGAGGGTGCCTATCCTTTAACGAAGCTTTGTTCAAATCTCTGAAGTCTACACATAATCTAAGCTCTCTGTCTTTCTTCCTGATGGGAACTAGATTTGCAACCCAGCTAGTATGCTTTATGGGAAAGATAATCCCACTTTCTGTAAGTCTAAAGACTTCTTTCTGCATCAATGGCTCCAGTTTGGGATTAACTAGCCTTTGTTTCTTCCTTATGGGTTTGGCTGCTGGCTCCAATTCTATTGTATGTTGTGTAAGACATGGATCAAATCCCTTCAAATCTCCATATTCCCAGGTGAATATGTCAATGAATTCTTGGAATAATTGCAGAAAAGACTGCTTTTCAACAACAGTGTTTATTTTCCCTATCTTGAGGCTTCTCTTGGGTGCAATTTCTAAGTCCTCATAATGATCTTGTTGAACCAGTAAATTGGCTTTGTTAGTTTTAGCCTGATCATCAAAGTTGAAAATACTTTCTAAGGTAACCAAACCCTTAGGCAACTTGTTGTTCTTCAATTGCAGTACCTGGTCTCCATACTACTGTTTAATCCTCTCCTGGTTTGATGCTGCAAACACATCTTCTTCAAGTAGAAACTGCAGAATCTGCTCATCGCTCTCAAAGACCTACCAGTTAACATTGTTGTCAGGCACGGAAGGCTTGATAATAACCTTAATGTGCTGTTGATTACAGTCCTTCCTTACGTTGTTCGGAATGTCAACCTGACCTCCCACAATTGCTAATCTATCAACATGCTGATTCTGATTTCTTGGAATTGAAATGATATTGAAAGCCTCAAAATCCTCAATGAGGTCCCAAACCCTGTGCTTATACAATTTAAGAATATTATTTTTAACAACGTTCAGGCCTCTAACCTGATTTACTACCAATTCATTGTCCCCATGCACCTTCAAACTCTTAATTCCACGTTTCCTCGCCCATTCCAGTCCTTGAATAGGACCTTCATATTCTCCTATGTTATTAGTGAATGAAAATGCAAACCTAAAGGTTGCATAATATCTTTTAGTTCTTGGGGAAACCAATAATGCACCCCCACTAGTGCCATGTCTGCTCCTTGAGCCATCAAAATACATTTCCCATACTTCTTCTTGCTGGTCACAACCATTCACTGACCTCTTAACCAAGTTAGGCATCACTACATCAGCCTCTTGAAACATGTAGTTACCCATACCAGCATCTGACACCAAGTCACTTTCAATGCTAGAAGTTTGGCCTACTGCCCACTCATCTAGAAGTATATCAGGAATATCATTGACAGCAATGCGAGGATCAAAGACAGTAGCATGCTCGTCTTGTTCAGAAATTATGCAATTGGCATTCATCGCACTAGGTATATAGGGTTCTATATTGTCTTTTGCAAGTAACTCAGACTTAATGGTTACTTTAGTTCCATACCTAGTACGGAACAACATGTGAGACCAGTCAGACGAAAGGTAACCCCCTATTTTAGCCGTAAACTCTCTTGACAAACATAACCCAAAATACGAAGGCAAATCTACCACATAAATGTATAGGGAAATTGAAAAATTAGGGCAAGCATGCAGAGTTAAGCTAGCATCTTTGATAAGACCCACTGTACTAACAAATGATCCATCCAGTTGGACTACTCCTTTCTCTAAAGCTTCATACTTTAAACCTAACTGATCAGCTACTTGCTTGGGCATCACAGAATAGGTAGCTCCACTATCTACCATACAATTGTGCACTAAATTTTTCCCAATAATCAATGAAACATAGAATGGAGGAGGTCTCACGTTCTTACCTTGAATTGTAGATTTCCCTTTGCTACTGGGATTAGCAACTTTCTCTTGATCATGATTAGCCATTACGACCTTTTGGGAATCAACAACAACTTGCTCAGGATTCACATTTTCAGATAGTGCCTTTTTAAGTAGATCTGCCTGTCTTGGAATGCTTAAAGAATCCCACATGGTCATATTCACATTCACCTTCTTCATGCTGTCCACAATATTATAAGGTATAGTTAAAGGTACCTTCTGATGTACTTTAGCAGCAACCGGTTCTTTATTCTTCTGAGGCTGCTCATTGATTGGTAAGACAGTAGTTCCTTTTGGTATATTTAGAATAGGTGTGGATGATGCTTCTACAGTTGTAGGCCCCTTGTTTTTATCAGCTGATTTCTCCACCTCTAGAGCTCTTTTCTTAGCTCGTGTATTGGTTGCAATTGTTGAATCAACATTCACACCACATAACTCTTCACTTTGCCAATTTAAAAATGCAATCTCATTAAAATGTATATCCAGTTGTTGTTCAGGTATATTAGCAGGTGTATCTGGCTCTGGACTGACAGCGTTTTGGACCATAAATGCCTGATTAACTCCCCCATTTGAGCATGAGGCTGGGTTATGTGCTTGATTACATGAATGACACCATTCATTTTCTATCACAAGGTTATTCTGGGCTGGAACCATATCTTTCACTGGACTTGCAGCATTAAGAGGAACTGGATTATAAGATTGGAATGGTCTTTGATTAAAATTTTTCCTTTGATAACCACCTTGATAGGGTTGCCTATTTTGCTGATACTGATATCCTTGGTTTTGATAAGACTGATTTACATTCTGACCTTGTTGTTGGTTCTGCTGTTGGAAATTCGGCCTTGCCCCTTGATACTATTTCTTCATGCTGATCAACTCATTTCCCATAGTTTGTAAAATGCTTTCTATCTTATTCTGACTAGACTTGATCTCTTGCAATTCACTTGATGGTCCTGCAGCTGACACTCCCTGGCTCACAACAATGGGTAATGTTGTAAAAGTAGGCAAAGGTACTAAAGATGACATTTGCAATGGCATATTTGATTGAATTTCAGGGAAATAGGGCATAGGTGGCCTAGGTGCTAACTTGCCTGCCTGAATGAGGTTATTTTCTGCCTTAATAGCTATGCTATAAGCCTAAGGTAAAGAAATACCCCCCATAGACTGTATCATGACTGAGATATCACTATTTAAACTTTTCAAATAGTATAAAAATGCATAATCAACAGAAGGCCTTACCGTAGCAGGTATTTTGTTCCAAGTCTTTTGAAATCGGATATTGAAGTCCACCATTTATTCTTGTGGGGATCTTTTTATGGTTGTTAACTGCTCTACCAAAGATAGGTGATCAGATTTTTCCTCAAAAAATCTGGTAAATTCATCACCAAGCTCATCCCATGTTCTTATAGAACCCAATGGCAAGCTTCTAAACCATTCCAATGCCTTCTTGAAAGATGAAGCCAACAATCTCACAGCTACATTTTCCTGTGTCACATGATGCACATTGCACAATGCTGCCACATCTCTGATATGCTCAAAAGGTGTCTCTTGTCTTTCTCCAGTAAACTATGGTAACCCTTTTAATGCTGCTAATGGAATATCATCATGTTGCACTAGATTAAGGGGGCTACCTTGGTTGAACGTTACGAAAGTAAAGGCCCTTGGCGCTGCCATTGAGCTGGAATGCATTGGTATGCTTGCTGAAGCATAACTTGAACTAACTGGTACTAAACTTGAACTTGGCTGAGAAGTACTTGCTGTAACAGAAATACTATTTGTTGCACAATTGAAAGCCCCTTGTGAGGAGGCAGAGGGTTCTGTTCTAAGAGTAGGAGATGTTGAATGCCTAGCTAGAGGGTCTCTTCTTCCGCTCCTTGTGTATGAAAATAGTGCCTTGTTACTAACACCAGGTGGTGTCGACTGAAGTCTAGGAGAAGGAACAGTCCTTCTTGGAGGAGATAAATGTAAAAACTCTACAACTTTTGAACTTCTGGTTTCTATTTTTCTCATATAAATAAACACATGGATCCATTCCTCCACACAGAGTCGCTAGATATGCTTAAAAAAAATGACCTGTAAAAGGCTATTAGCTCACTGTCAGCACATCAAAACAAAAAGGGCTAAGAATTTTACTTCTAACTTCGTCCCACCGAGCGTGCCAAAACTGTTATCACCTAAAATTTGCACCGTGTTGAATATAAAATTCAACACCTCAGTGTAACATGGGAAGACCTCTAAAGATGTGAGTTTCTTATAAACAAAGGTCAACCTCTGGAGAAGGACGACTTCCTTTGTATTATCACCTAAACTACTAATCTTTGTGAGGTAAAGGGAGAAGGAATACATAAATTGGAAACTACTCCTATGGTGATACACCAAATTTGTTCAAACATGAACAACTGCTTAACACACAATTTTCAATCAACTAGTAAAAGCTGATATGCACAACTCAATACTCATATGATATTGCATAAATGTTTTATAAGAAAGCAACGATACATGCAGTCCTAGAAGGATGATAAATTCTCCTCACAACTAAAACTATTTGCATCACTAACATAACCTATAACCTGTAATATACACATCTCCTCTGCTTAAAAGTGTTATTAATGAGACAACTAACAAGGAATAAAAGAAAATCACATGTAAATTTATCAATCATTCAATGCACTCAATGAAACATATAATTGAGAAGGAAAAAGTTGCTTTCTTTATTGATCTCTAAAGGTGAAGCTGTACATTCAATGTCTATAAATGAGTTACATAACTCAGTATTCTCCTCTAAGGACTCTCAGAAGTCACATAGTAGAAAAATATGCAAGTAAGAACTCTTACAAAAAGAGGTAAAAAATGCCATTTATACGAAAGTCCCAACCCTTAGGGCTTACAAAATATCAGCCTTTTTAAAAGAAATCCGCCCTTAGATCTTTTGAAGGAAGTTAACTGCATTAAACGTGTGTCCCTGATGTCCATGTCGGTGAAGAGATGGTCCAGGGGTGTCCTCCTTGATCTTTTGCAATGCCCGCATTAACTTCTCGTCTCGTGTCTATCCTCTAACCTCCCTGTCAAGCTGCTTTGAATGCTCTTGAGCTCAGAGCAGATCCACGTCGCTTTCATTATGTTGATCTTCTTTGCAGGGGTCAAACCGCCACGGCTCCCCTGTAGCTCACTCTGATTGGTTGAATAGATGCTTCATAGGGGCACCAAACGGTCAAAGGTCATTCAGATTGAATCACATGTCGGTGAGACACTGACCGTGTCTCCCTGATGCGATTATGCCCTTCAACGGTTATCGGCATAGCTCACTACTGTCGGCAAGAGTTCATAGCGAGCCCAAAAGTCATATCGACATCCATAGTGGTGGTCACCCAGACCATCAACAAGAACTTTCGCATTCGGGAAGAGCTTACGGTGATCCCTCATCATTATATCGCTATGCTCCTCCGTCGGCAAGACACCCATGTGTCGGTGAGACCTTCTGCCAAAGGCAAAACACTATACTGAGACCCTTCATTGGTCGGCAGGATCTCATACCTTTGCTGAGAGATCATGGCGACTCTACTTTCCTTTGCCCCGAGCTCACATCCTTTCATTTCAGCAAGACTCCCCTACAGTCGGGAAGACCTCATGTCAAATTCATTCTGCTTCGGCAAGACCACCTTCGGTCGGTGAGACATTACACCGACCGAGCCTTTTGTCAGCGAGTGCAACTCCTTCGGCAAGACTTTATCCTGTCGGCTAGATGTCAGACCGATGTCAAACTCTCTCGGTGAGGTCACTTCATCTCGACAAGACCCTATCGGGTCGGCAAGACATCACGACAAACACCTTCTTTCACTGATGTCGATTCCTTTCTTGTTGGGGAGACCACCACTAGTCGGCGAGACCTCTCGCCAAGCTTTTTTCCTTCGCCAAGACCGATTCACCTCGGTGAGACCTCACCTCGATGGTGAGACCTTACAGCAAAGCCCCCCATACCATCACCGAGACCTTGGCCTATCGTCCAGACCTTTCGCTGGGCTCCTTTGTTTCGCTGAGACCTATGTTTGTCGGTAGGACATCTCCCCGAGATCACCATCCTACGCCACAGGCACTCCATTTTAGTGAGACATCATTCGGTCGCTGAGACATCTTTTCGAGCTCCTATTTCTTCGGCGAGACCCCCAACCTTCAGTGAGACATTACGCCGATGTCAATCCCTCTCGACGAGACTTTTGCTATTGGTGAGACCCTTCACCGAAGCCACCACATTACACAGAAGGCATTCATTTCGGTGAGACCGCCTGTAGTCGGCAAGACTTCACGCTGACGATACCTCCCCTCCTATTGGCAAGATACTTCCCATGCGGAGGGAGATACAAAATCTCACAACGATTAAAATGTCTTGCCAACCGGGACATTTCAAAATGAATAGAACCCCTGCTAGTCGGCAAAATAACTGGAAGGTCTTGCCAACTTTCTCCTTAGAGGAATTTTATGCCAAACTTGACTGAGGTTGACTTTTCAACTGAGCTCCTTGAGAAATGCATCAGGGGTATGATTTAAACATACACAATAATGTCTCCATTTGGCCTTTATGACACCTGAAATACAGATTGCCCTGCCTGATTGAGCCCGTAGGTGAAAATCAAGCAACAATACCATTTTACGAGAATGGGGGTGCCAATGTATGAGAAGATCTTTGGAAAGTAGGCATGGAAATTGAAGGTTAAAGAGAATGGGGGTGCCAAACTTACAATACTCATTGCCCCTTGGTAGTTGATTTTCCCTAAGTGCCCTCAACCTCGTCGTCGGCGCTGGTATTGACCTTGTTTTCACTCCTCCAAACTCTTCCTCGGCGCTGATATTGACCTTGTTTTCACTCCTCCAAACTCTTCGTCAGCGCAAGTATTGACCTTGTTTTAACTCCAAACTCTTCCTTAGTGCTGGTATTGACCTTGTTTTCACTCCTCCAAACTCTTCCTCGGTGTTGATATTGACCTTGTTTTCACTCCTCCAAACTCTTCGTCGGCACTAGTATTGACCTTGTTTTAACTCTAAACTCTTCCTCGGCACTGGCATTGTCCTTGTTTTCACTACTCCAAACTCTTCCTCTGTGCTGGCATTGACCTTGTTTTCACTACTCCAAACTCTTCCTTGGCGCTGGCATTGACCTTGTTTTCACTACTCCAAACTCTTCCTCAGCGCGGGTATTGACCTTTCACTTCTCCAATTTGACGAGCTACAACCTGGTTTCGTTAGGTTTTAGAGTATGTTAATTAAGTTCAAAATTTTGGTGCCATTTAGCTAGGTTTTAATATTCTACAATATAGTTAAGTATATATTAGCTATATTTTACATAATAAATAATATAATTATTCAACTTATTATAATTATATATTATATTCTTTAACAAAATTATTAAATACGTATAAAATTATTATAATTAATAATTAATAATATGTATTGTGGGTGGCAGGGTGGGCCCCCTCCGCCCCTCATATAACTACATACTACTCGCATCCACGAAGTCGATGCACAAAAACAAAATTAAGCCAACAAAGAAGGAGAACTTGAGGTGGTGGACGGGGTGAGAAAGATGGTTGCATAGGGGTAAGACCACATCATTCCAAGTCATCTCAAAAATTGCGGAGGGAAGTGAAAGGAAGGTAAATCAAAGTTTACAGTCCACTAAATTGGGGAAGGCCTCGGTGTCATTAGGAGGAATTAGTGACACAAGAATCAAAGTGATAACAGCTCGACATGTTGGGCACGACAATCATGAAAACTATAGCACTTGGGCTGAGCGGAAAATTTGCTATTCATGAGGAGAGAGCTGAATGAGGGATGAAGGCCGTAGGACAATGTCATGGCAAGGATGAAAGCTTGCTTCGCCATTATTCAGATTCATGCGCGGAGGTTCGGCCTTACAACATATGGGCCTTTTAAATGAATTGATGAAGACATTTACATTATGGTTTTCAAATTTTGGTTTGTGTTTGTTTCTGTGCAGGGAAAGGTCGACAAAAGGGCTGCAAATGGTGAGAACAAGCAGATCAAAATTCATTATCTCCATTTCGGCGGGGGGGCTGGAAAGTTTCGGCATTGATACACCAGTCTCCTTGGTGGAAACAGAGAGAAAAATAGCATTTCGTGAGATTACGGATCAAAGGCTAAAGCGAATTCTGATGGAGGATGATCCCCTAGCATTGTTAGTAGTCAAAATGGTATTAGGAAAAGGTCATCTGGAAAGAAAAGAATATGCAAGAGACAATGCTCAAATCTCTTCTAAGTTCTTAGCCGTTATTCTGGACCTAGAAATTCAGAAGGCGGAGGCAAAAGAAATGATGGAGTGTCTGTTCCGAGGTGATCTACTTGGAGGGCTAGAGAAGACTCTAAAAGCGGCCTTCAAGGGCAAAGGAATCCCGCGCCATGCAGACCTGGACCTTCTTTGGGAAACAGATGAGGCTGTCAAATTTTTCCCCTTCATTTGAGACCTAAAGGGAACATAATTGATGAGGCATAGAATGGTATCGGCCATGGCAGTCGAATTCCTGAAGAGGAAGTTGAGGCTCATGATGGAGGGGATGGAATGGGTGGAAGACTTCACCTGGTTTGCAGATTTAAATGGCTTTCTGTGAGGCTTGGCCTCCATGTTTTAAGAGTTTTAATGTTTTATATTTTGTTCTTAATCATAATACTGGTTGGTTTTCAGTAGTATCGCCATGGAATTGGTAATTTGACACCGGCCGGGTGAGGCTCGGCCTCTGTATTAATTCTCTATATTTAAAATGATAATAGCAGCTAGTTTTGAAACCAAGCAGTGGGACTGCAAATTTTGTTCTAGTAGTAGCTTGCTCCCGGATGGAGGGTTTAGCCGATAGGCTCAGATAGTATGAAGGATTGTTATCTCCTGCTATGCAGATGCATGTATATTTTATACAAGTTAATATAAATCCCTACCTTGCGTATCAAAAAAAAAATATATATGTATATTTTTATATAATAAAAAATATAATTAATATAATATATATTTAATATAATAGTAATAAATATTAATATGAGAGAGAGAAACTAAATTTTGATTGGTTGTTTCATGTCAACAATCCAAGGATGGCATGTGTCCTTGGGGAGTTATGCTCAAGGTAGCATGCCATTTGATTAAAGATATGATAATTCTCCTTTAAGACCTCTTCAATGTACCCATTGCACACTTAAGGAGACAAAGATAAATATAGGGAAGAAAATATAGAGAGAGAGGGAGATAATGACAAACATACAAATAGAAAGGGAGACAAAGAGATAGAGAGGGGTAGAGAGATAAAGAGATAAGGATGAATAGATAGAGATATAGGAGGGTGATTGATATATCTCTCCCTGTACTCTCTATATCTCTATATCTCCCACTATCTATGTCACTCCCTCTTCCCCCCTCTATCTATTGAGCTATCTCTCCCTCTCCCCCTTTCTCTCTCATTCACTCCATCTCTCCCTCCATCTCTCCTACTCTATATGTCTATCTCTATTTCTCTTTTTATCTCCCTCTCACTCCTCTCTCTATCTCTTTCTATCTATATCCCTTTCTCTCCCTCCCCCTCTCTATATCCCCCTCTCTATCTCTCACCATCTCTCCCTCCCTATCCCCCTATCCATCGACTCTCCATCTCCACCTCTCTTCCTTTCTCTTCCCATATATCTCCATCTCTCTTTCTCTTCCCATATATCTCTCTCTCTCTCTTTCTCTCCCCATATATTAACTAAGAAGCCATGCAAGCATACAATAGTATATGTTGGTAAAACTATAATAGTTTTTTACTAAACTATAAGTAACACTTATCTTTCTAATGTCAAGCCTTCTTATAAAAATAGTGTTTTATTAAACTATAAGTAGATTATTGTCACCACTCTTCATTCAACATGAAATGCCAAATGTAGCAATTGTTTTGTTGCTTTTGTCAAGTTTCATTAACCAAGCTATTTACTGGGTTGAATAAAGTTGTGTTATGACCCTTCATCTCTTTAAAATAATTAGACAATATTAGCGAGATTAGGAAGGGGAGAAAACTAAACTCCTTCAAAATAGGGGTAGTTGTGGGTTTGTTGGTTTTCTTTGTATACTATATACTTAGTTCCTCTAGGATAAATAAGTCACTTTAGATCATTTTCTTAGTTGTGTATCCTAACTAATATAGAGTAAGCTTTTTCATTTTAATTGACTACTACATAATAGTTTATGTGTTGAAAGAATTGTTTCCATTCTTTGTAGTTTTTACATTGGAATACAAATCATATTTAATTTCATGCCAATATACTTCTTTCATAAAGATATTTGTTTGAAATAAGTGCTTCATAACCCATCTAATCAAATCATAATTAACCTATCAAAAAGGCAATAGGAATTTTCTAAAGAAAAGAACACTTGAACCAATCATAAGTGCATGGCCTTTGAAGAAAGGAGTGATCCACCTTAGTAATAACAACTACCTGATTTAGACCTGGGTATGTGCAGGATCATGATGGGCCAAAAAGTGGCAACATGAAAAAAGGAGCGTTTTGAACTTGCCAAAAAATGTGAAAATCGAGTTGACTTTTTTTTTGGGTTGGCTATTAGTACATTGCTCCATAGCAATGCCCAAGCCAAAGTACTACAAATCGGATATCTGATTTGTTTTAGATATCCAATTCGTGTCTAATATCTAATTTGAAAAACATTTTAAAATGTAATATTTTGGTGCTATAAATCGAATATCCAATTTTTGCACACATATACCCAAGAGTAATTAGGAGGTGGAGGGTGGGCAGAAGAGGACAAGAGAGGAGAGAGGCTAGGATGGGAAAGGGAGAGAAGAGAATATAAGAAAATTAGGACAAAGGAAGGGAGGAGGAGGGAAGAAGAGGAGAGAAGAAGGAGAAGGTAGAGAAGAAGAGGAGAGTAGGAGAGAGGAAGGAGGAGAGGAAGAAGTGTTGAGGAAGTGAAAGGATAAGAAAGAGTTTTAGGGTTTAGGGTTTATGGGTTTATGGTTGAGGGTTTATGGATGAGGGGTAGGAGGGAGAGACATGAATCTTCGTCTCAAGCAAACATCAACATAGGAAGCACGAAGAATCCTTATGATGAAACAGATGTCAATACTACAACCAGTCACGTCATGAATCTTCATCCACCCATCACCCCATCCACGAATTGGGAGCAATGTCAAAAGAAAGAATTGAATCAAAGTACGAAGAACGTTATCAAAGAAAAAGAATCAGAAAAGCATAATGGAAAAATCAAATACATATGGATACCAAAGAATACAAAGAAAGATTATCCCTATCAAACTCCATCAGTCAAAGAAACTATGGGGCAAAATAAAAAAGGGAAAAGTATCCATCAAAGATGTCCACAAAATCAAAAGCAGGCTTTTCAAGTGACGTACAAAGTGTATCAAGCAGTTGGTCCTAATTCCCTTCACACTTTTGTATCCACCCATCATTTCTCATCTTCCCAAGTTTGGAGAGTCAAAGGTTCCAAACTATCAACCAATCCATCTCCTATCCCTAAACGCACTCCATCCACACCTCCACGCATGATATCTAATTCTCACATTGAGTATTGGCAACAACCCTTCATCATAAGGATTCAAAAGGCACTCTATCGCGATGTGCACACCAAGACAAATTTAACTCCGAGTGTGTCACGCTGAGATCAAAAGATGCAGGGTACATTCAAGTGCACCGAATCTTAGCAAGCATCTTCTTAGTAGGATATCGATGGCACATTATGATAGGGAGACATCTACGTAACCTTTTAATGATTCAGCATGGCTTAAAATCTTCGAAGAATTAAAAAAATCAAAAAGCAAAAATCCAAAAAATCCCGGAAAAAGTTGAAAATAGTAAAGAAAAAAATAGTCCTCTAGTAGAAATTACATACCGTGACACTTTACAGGCAAGACCATGACAAAAACCTAGAAAACAAGCATCATGTGTAGAATCGATCGTATATTATTTGGATTTTAGGTGGAAGCATCTCATCCATCCATAATAAATCCGACATTCAAAACCAATCTTAGCCATAATAAATCCATTCATCCATAAACCATTGATCCCGATTTTTTATCCATTTGCATCCATCATCCAAGTTATCTTAATCTTGATGAAAGTTTGGGGCACACTTTACACTTTCTTATGGTAAACATCTTGACATGGGTTGTTTTCATTGATCCTATCCTATGCAGCATTATCTAAGCCATGAAACATTATCCAAATGAGCATTCTTTATCTGAATACCATATCTTATCGCAAGATAATCCTTGGCATCCTTTGCATGCTTACCATATCCATCCATCCATACACCTATCTGAGCATCCACACATCACATTCCATACATTGCTAGACATTGGGGGCAGATATGTACATCTTGCTTTCAGAATAAATCTTGGTCTATGTCCTCCAACTTATGTGGTGATCAAAACATTGGCAAACGTGAAATCAAATTGGTCAAGCATTTGCGATCCAAAACCAAATCACTAGCCCATGGAACATTTTGACGAGAAGACATTCCTTATCACACTTCATCTTTCATCGAACATCGATCCAAACAATCGATATCAGTCGCATCTAATTTGCACGTCAAACGTCACATCAAATCATTCGAACAACTTTTGTTCCAAATCAAGCTTCATCAATCATGATCAATCAAATCCAATCAAAAAATCATCTTGGGATATCCTTGTGTTGCCTAACACCATCCTCGCATTGTTGTGCATCCTCAACAATGTTATCATCATCAATCCTGAACAATCAATCCTTGCATTGTTGTGCATCCTCAACAATGTTATCGTCATCAATCAAATCCTTGCATTGTTGTATATCCTCAACAATGTTATCATGATCATCAATCCATTGATCTGATAATCAACCTTAGCTTGGTTTTCAAAAAAATCCTAAACAAATCACTGATATCGTCACACACATCCTTATCCAAATCGTCAAAATCGTGCAAAAAAATCCAAAAACATCCAAAACACATCAAAAATCCAAAAACCTCAAAAAGTTAGAAAAACTTCAAAAACATGGAATCCGAACTACATCGTCTCTGAGCTTAAACATAGCCAACGTTCATCTTTGATCAGCCCCCGAGACATCAAAAACACAAAAACATTCAAAAAAACAAAAAATCCAAAAACATCAGAAAAATCCAAAAATCCAAAAACATTAAAAAAAACCAAGAAAATCCAAAAACATTCAAAAACATCAAAATCCAAAAACATTCATAAAATCTCACAAAATCCAAAAACATTTGAAAAATCCAAAAACCCAAAAATAGCCTCAAAACATTTTTAAAACATCAAAAACATCCAAATATTTGAAAAAATCCATTTGTCTCATATCGCTTTCACCCGCAATAATCAGTCATCCATAATAAACTAATTATCACCTTCATCCTCTAGCAACACAAACATAAATAATCACAACAATCAAGAAAAGAAAACTTCAAATGCAAAAATCAAAATTGAAGCAAAAGCAAACTTCAAATGCAAAATCAAAATAAAAGCAACAAATCGTAAACGCAAAATCAAACTCTTGATCACTTTCAAACATGTCAGTCAACCTTATATCAACATCATATCAATCAACTTATCAACCCATCATCATCCTATACAATGCATATCCTAGGATATATCGTTCCAACAATGGGCATCATTTTGGATATCACTTTGGATTCTTATCCTATCAAAACAAATCCCTTTGGTTGGAGGTATGAAGAACATTGGCTTGTTTGTGTACTTGATCTTTTCTTTTGATTTATCTTATTGCACTCATTCCAAGGACCTCTCGATGATATCCGAATGAAGGATTTAGAGAGATAGGAATGGGCAACGATCATTATCTTTTGTCTGCATGCTTGTTGGATGTTCTTGTAAAATAACTTCAAAAATACTTGCTTTGTTAGGTACTTCCTATCAAGGTTTTTGTATGTCAAGTGTGAACAAGAATACTCCTATCTATTTTTCGAGTCAAAGTCCATCGCACTAGGTGCAACACCATCCTGGTTCTTTATACCTTGATGCATCGTACCTACGTGTGTTATCAAACATAAGGTAAGTAGCCCTTTTAAAATCCCAATCCTTGATAAGAAAATCATCCATCTATCATCATCTATCATCATCATCTCTAATAAAGTCTCGTCAGATCATGGACTTGTTGAATCCGCTTGTCATGTCATCACCTAATTTCTTCTTTTCCACACTAACATCACGTCATGAATAGTTAATCATCATCACCATCATGCATCCACAAACCGTCAGCATGCCACACATCATTCATATCATACATAATAGGAAACATCAATCATTTCACATGCATTACATTTGCATCATCATTATCATAATATAGACCTGTTAGTCTAAGCATCTGCATAAAAAATCCATTGCATAATCATAGCATATCACATCATCCATCTCATCCATCATCACATCATATCATCATTTAAGTTGTTTAAGATAATATAGATTTGTTATTCTAAGCATCTTAAAATCATCTCATTTGCATCATCATCCATAACCATCCATTTTGAACCTATTTATTGCAAGATCGACCCTAAAATAGAATCTTTTCGCTTGATCTCTCGAGGGGGCAATGTATCAGTGTACTTTCCGCTAGGGCATCCAAAAAAATCAGAATTATTTTAAAATTTGGTCGCGGTAAGATTATTCTTTGAACCAACACAGCAAGTACATTGCTTCGAAGAGGGGAAAATGTAGACACGTGAAATTAGCATTATGCACTTAGTTCATATTCATCCGCTCATTAAATAAATTAAACACATCAAATCCATTCACCAGGTAAATCAGGTCTTTATTCCTAAGGTTATCCATTTAAATTAAATAAATCAATTTTGTTTAATTTACCTCTCACATCAACCTTTTAATTAAATAAACCAAACTTTATTTAATTGAAGTTCAAATGCATATTCCATCCCTTTTTGATTTAAATAAATCAAAGTATTTAAATACAATTGGTCAAAATCCCCTAATCATCATCTAAGCTAATCTAATCCTGATTAACCTAACCTAACCACCCATCACATCCTCTAGCTTTTCCCACTTGCACCAATAAATCAATTTATTGATTTATTAAAATCAGCATTTTCCATCAACATGGCATCTTTGAGGAATATTCCCTCAAGTTTGAATTCAAAAACAAGTGGACATGTACATCCAACAAAGCATTTATGAGCTCTTATATGGCTCTTACATGTCCCTTTGCAAAGGTCAAACTCAACATTTACTCTCAAATTCAAATTTGAAATCTCCCTCTCTTTGGACATTGACCAAAATGTGCTCATTCCTCAACCACTCACAAGTTGACAAGTGGCCTCATCTCATTTGTCCAATATTGATCCCACATTGCTCTCTTGTGAGCATTCTTCCAATTTGAAAATCTATAAATAAGGGGCTGATTCTTCATCAAATCATCCACAAATCCTATGCAAAGTCACTCTCTTCAATTGAGAACTATTTTTTCCCACCATCACTCCATCTTCAAGGAATTTCATCATTTAAGTTTTAGCAAGGATTGGGAAAGGGTCATTTGCACATTTGACACCAATCCACTATGAGATAGGATTTATTTCATGTTTTATATGCCTTAGTTTATCTTGTAATTTGTTTGTATTTTAAAGCATGATTTATTATTTCATAGGAATCTTGGGTTTGCTTGTTTTGGAATTGACTAATAGTTAGTTGTGGTCATTGTTTGATGAACATGCAGATTTGGGGTTCACTGAGTGAGTGAGTGAGTGAGTGAGAGAGACCTCAGAGAGAGAGTGGTGCTAGGAGGGAGAGACTTGAGAGAGAGAGAGAGATAAAGTAAGGGAGGGTAAAGGGTAGAGGGTAGAGGGTTTAAGGGTTTAGGGTTTAGGGTAGAGGGAAGAGAGATAGAGGGAGTGAGTGAGAGAGA
>VDFB02148738.1:0-62295 GCA_007258455.2 Sequoia sempervirens | reverse complement strand
GTTAGGTTAATCAGGATTAGATTAGCTTAGATGATGATTAGGGGATTTTGACCAATTTTATTTAAATACTTTGATTTATTTAAATCAAAAATGGATGGAATATGCATTTGAACTTCAATTAAATAAAGTTTGGTTTATTTAATTAAAAGGTTGATGTGAGAGGTAAATTAAACAAAATTGATTTATTTAATTTAAATGGATAACCTTAGGAATAAAGACCTGATTTACCTGGTGAATGGATTTGATGTGTTTAATTTATTTAATGAGCGGATGAATATGAACTAAGTGCATAATGCTAATTTCACGTGTCTACATTTTCCCCTCTTCGAAGCAATGTACTTGCTGTGTTGGTTCAAAGAATAATCTTACCGCGACCAAATTTTAAAATAATTCTGATTTTTTTGGATGCCCTAGCGGAAAGTACACTGATACATTGCCCCCTCGAGAGATCAAGCGAAAAGATTCTATTTTAGGGTCGATCTTGCAATAAATAGGTTCAAAATGGATGGTTATGGATGATGATGCAAATGAGATGATTTTAAGATGCTTAGAATAACAAATCTATATTATCTTAAACAACTTAAATGATGATATGATGTGATGATGGATGAGATGGATGATGTGATATGCTATGATTATGCAATGGATTTTTTATGCAGATGCTTAGACTAACAGGTCTATATTATGATAATGATGATGCAAATGTAATGCATGTGAAATGATTGATGTTTCCTATTATGTATGATATGAATGATGCGGCATGCCGACGGCCTGTGGATGCATGATGGTGATGATGATTAACTATTCATGACATGATGTTAGTGCGAAAGAAGAAATTAGGTGATGACATGACAAGCCGGATCTCAGCAAGTCCATGATCCGGACGAGACTTTATTAGAGATGATGATGATAGATGATGATAGATGGATGATTTTCTTATCAAGGATTGGGATTTTAAAAGGGCTACTAATCTTATGTTTGATAACACACGAGGTAACGATGCATCAAGGTATAAAGAACCGGGATGGCATTGCACCTAGTGAGATGGAATTTGAATTGATAAAAAGATAGGAGTATTCTTGTTCACACCTGACATATGGAAACCTTGATAGGACGTACCTAACAAAGCAAGTATTCGCCAAATTTTATAAGAATGTCCAACAAGCACAACAAACAAAAGGATAATGATCATTGCCCCATTCCTATCTATCTAAATCCTTCATTCGAATATCATCGAGAGGTCCTTGGAATGAGTGCAATAAGATAAATCAAAAGAAAAGATCAAGTACACAAACAAGCCAATGTTCTTCATACCTCCAACCAAAGGGATTTGTTTTGATAGGATAAGAATCCAAAGTGATATCCAAAATGATGCCCATTGTTGGAACAATATATCCTAGGATATGCATTGTATAGGATGATGATGGGTTGATAAGTTGATTGATAGGATGTTGATATAAGGTTGACTGACATGTTTGAAAGTGATCAAGAGTTTGATTTTGCGTTTACAATTTGTTGCTTTTATTTTGATTTTGCATTTGAAGTTTGCTTTTGCTTCGATTTTGATTTTTGCATTTGAAGTTTGCTTTTCCTGATTGTTGTGATTATTTATGTTTGTGTTGCTAGAGGATGAAGGTGATGATTAGCTTCATTATGGATGATTGATTATTGGCGGGTGAAAGCGACCGAGACAAAATGGATTCTTTTCAACATTTGGTTGTTTTGATGTTTTAAAAATGTTTTGAGGTCAGTTTTTGGGTTTTGATTCTTTCAAACGTTTTGATTCTTGTGAAATTTTATGAACGTTTCGGATTTTGATGTTTTGAATCGTTTTGATTTTCTTGGTTTTTTAATGTTTTGATCAGATTTTCCGATGTTTTGGATTTTGTGGTTTTTCTAATGTTTTGTGTTTTGATGTCTCATTGATCAAAGATGAACTCATTAAGTGTTTAAGCCTCGTAGACGAATGAGTCTCGATTCCATGTTTTTGATGTTTTTCTAACTTTTTGAGGTTTTTGGATTTTTGATGTGTTTTGGATGTTTTTGGATTTTTTTGCACGATTTTGACGATTTGGATAAGGATGTGTGTGACGATATCAGTGATTTGTTTAGGATTTTTTTGAAAACCAAGCTAAGGTTGATTATCAGATCAATGGATTGATGATCATGATAACATTGTTGAGGATATACAACAATGCAAGGATTTGATTGATGACGATAACATTGTTGAGGATGCACAACAATGCAAGGATTGATTGTTCAGGATTGATGATGATAACATTGTTGAGGATGCACAACAATGCGAGGATGGTGTTAGGCAACACAAGGATATCCCAAGATGATTTTTTGATTGGATTTGATTGATCATGATTGATGAAGCTTGATTTGGAACAAAAGTTGTTCGAATGATTTGATGTGACGTTTGACGTGCAAATTAGATGCGACTGATATCGATTGTTTGGATCGATGTTCGATGAAAGATGAAGTGTGATAAGGAATGTCTTCTCGTCAAAATGTTCCATGGGCTAGTGATTTGGTTTTGGATCGCAAATGCTTGACCAATTTGATTTCACGTTTGCCAATGTTTTGATCACCACATAAGTTGGAGGACATAGACCAAGATTTATTCTGAAAGCAAGATGTACATATCTGCCCCCAATGTCTAGCAATGTATGGAATGTGATGTGTGGATGCTCAGATAGGTGTATGGATGGATGGATATGGTAAGCATGCAAAGGATGCCAAGGATTATCTTGCGATAAGATATGGTATTCAGATAAAGAATGCTCATTTGGATAATGTTTCATGGCTTAGATAATGCTGCATAGGATAGGATCAATGAAAACAACCCATGTCAAGATGTTTACCATAAGAAAGTGTAAAGTGTGCCCCAAACTTTCATCAAGATTAAGATAACTTGGATGATGGATGCAAATGGATAAAAATGGATTGGATCAATGGTTTATGGATGAATGGATTTATTATGGCTAAGATGGATGGAATGCTGGATTTATTATGGATGGGATGAGATGCTTCCACCTAAACTAGCGCACATAGATGATCGATTCTACACATGATGCTTGTTTTCTAGGTTTTTGTCATGGTCTTGCCCAAAGTGCTGCCCATGTGGTTTTCACTAGAGGACGATTTTTTTTTTCTTTACTATTTTCAATCCTTTTTCTGATTTTTTTGGATTTTTTGCTTTTTTGATTTTTTTAATTCTTTCGAAAGATTTTAAGCTCATGCTGAATCACAAGGTGTTGTTGATGTAGATGCCCCTATCATAATGTGCCATCGATATCCTACTTGAAGAAGATGCTTTGCTAAGATTCGTGCACTTGAATGCACCTTTTGGGATTCTTGATCTGCTTTATCAATACTGGAGTTAAATTTGTCTTGGTGTGCACATCGCGATAGAGTGCCTTTTGAATCCTTATGATGAAGGGTTGTTGCCAATACTCAATGTGAGAATTAGATATCATGCGTGGAGGTGTGGATGGAGTGCGTTTAGGGATAGGAGATGGATTGGTTGATAGTTTGGAACCTTTGACTCTCCAAACTTGGGAAGATGAGAAATGATGGGTGGATACAAAAGTGTGAAGGGAATTAGGACCAACTGCTTGATACACTTTGTACGTCACTTGAAAAGCCTGCTTTTGATTTTGTGGACATCTTTGATGGATACTTTTCCCTTTTTTATTTTGCCCCATAGTTTCTTTGACTGATGGAGTTTGATAGGGATAATCTTTCTTTGTATTCTTTGGTATCCATATGTATTTGATTTTTTCCATTATGGCACTTTGCATTCTTTTTTTCTAACGATAGCGTTCTTAGTACTTTGATTCAATTCTTTCTTTTGACATTGCTCCCAATTAAAATTGGATGGGGTGATGGGTGGATATGAAGATTCATGGCGTGGTAGTTGTAGTATTGTCTGTTGTTTCATCATAAAGGATTCTTCGTGCTTCCTATGTTGATGTTTGCTTGGGGAGGCCGAAGAAGATTCATCTCTCCCTCCCACCACCCCTCATCCCTAAAGCCTCTGGCTGCACTGGCCCAGCGCTTCAAGCTTGCTTCCTCTCACCTCCTTTGCCTCACCCCTCCTGCACTTTGCACACTCACTGAAGTGCCACTCACACTCCCTACCACCTCCTCCCACTCCTCACTTGGCACCTCTTTGCCTCCAGCTGCATGCATTACTAAATTTAACACCCTGTATATCTCTCTCTCTCTCCCTTCCCCATCCTAGCTCTCTCTCTCCCCCTCTCTTTGTCTCTCACTAGCTCTCTCTCTCTCTCTCTCTCTCTCTCTTGCCCACCCTCCACCTCCTAATTACTCTTGGGTATATGTGTGCAAAAATTGGATATTCGATTTATAGCACCAAAATATTACATTTTAAAATGTTTTTCAAATTAGATATTAGACACGAATTGGATATCTAAAACAAATCAGATATCCGATTTGTAGTACTTTGGCTTGGGCATTGCTATGGAGCAATGTACTAATAGCCAACCCAAAAAAAAAGTCAACTCGGGATTTTCACATTTTTTGGCAAGTTCAAAACGCTCCTTTTTTCGTGTTGCCACTTTTTGGCCCATCATGATCCTACACATACCCAGGTCTAAATCAGGTAGTTGTTATTACTAAGGTGGATCACTCCTTTCTTCAAAGGCCATGCACTTATGATTGGTTCAAGTGTTCTTTTCTTTAGAAAATTCCTATTGCCTTTTTGATAGGTTAATTATGATTTGATTAGATGGGTTATGAAGCACTTATTTCAAACAAATATCTTTATGAAAGAAGTATATTGGCATGAAATTAAATATGATTTGTATTCCAATGTAAAAACTACAAACAATGGAAACAATTCTTTCAACATAGAAACTATTATGTAGTAGTCAATTAAAATGAAAAAGCTTACTCTATATTAGTTAGGATACACAACTAAGAAAATTATCTAAAGTTACTTATTTATCCTAGAGGAACTAAGTATATAGTATAGAAATAAAAACAACAAACCCACAACTACCCCTATTTTTGAAGGAGTTTAGTTTCTCCTTCCTAATCTAAGCTAATATTGTCCTAATTATTTTAAAGAGATGAAGGGGTCAAAACACAACTTTATTCAACTACAGTAAATAGCTTGGTTAATGAAAGAATTTGACAAGCAACAAAACAATTTACTTACATTTGGCATTTCATGTTGAATGAAGAGTGGTGACAATAATCTACTATAGTTTAATAAAACACTATTTTTATAAGAAGGAAACGACATTAGAAGGTAAGTGTTACTTACATAGTTTAGTAAAACTATTATAGTTTATAGCATATACTATCGATATGCTTGCATGGCTTCTTAGTTAATATATGGGAAAAGATATATATATATATATATATATATGGGAAGAGAAAGAGAGATGGAGATATATATGGGAAGAGAAAGGAAGAGGTGGAGATGGAAATTAGATGGATGGGGGATAGGGAGGGAGAGATGGTGAGAGATAGAGAGGGATATAGAGGGATATAGATAGAAGAAGAGAGAGATAGAGAGGGTAGAGAGGGAGATAAAAAGAGAAATAGAGATAGACATATAGAGTAGGAGAGATGGAGGGAGAGATGGAGTGAATGAGAGAGAAAGGGGGGAGAGGGAGAGATAGCTCAATAGATAGAGGGGGAAGAGGGGGGAGTGACATAGATAGTGGGAGATATAGAGATATAGAGGCGACAGGGAGAGATATATCAATCACCCTCCCTATATCTCTATCTATTCATCCTTATCTCTTTATCTCTCTACCCCTCTCTATCTCTTTGTCTCCCTTTCTATTTGTATGTTTGTCATTATCTCCCTCTCTCTCTATATTTTCTTCCCTATATTTATCTTTGTCTCCTTAAGTGTGCAATGGGTACATTGAAGAGGTCTTAAAGGAGAATTCTCATATCTTTAATCAAATGGCATGCTACCTTGAGCATAACTCCCCAAGGACACATGCCATCCTTGGATTGTTGACATGAAACAACCAATCAAAATTTAGTTTCTCTCTTTCATATTAATATTTATTACTATTATATTAAATATATATTATATTAATTATATTTTGTATTATATAAAAATATACATATATATATATATATTTTGATACGCAAGGTAGGGATTTATATTAACTTGTACAAAATATACATGCGTCTGCATAGCAGGAGATAACAATCCTTCATAATATTTGAGCCTATCGGCTAAACCCTCCATCTGAGAGCAAGCTACTACTGGAACAAAATTTGCAGTCCCACTGCCTGGTTTCAAAACTAGCTGCTATTATCATTTTAAATATAGAGAATTAATACAGAGGCGGAGCCTCACTCGGCCAGTGTCGAATTACCAATTCCATGGCGATACTACTGAAAACCAACCAGTATTATGATTAAGAACAAAATATAAAACATTAAAACTCTTAAAACATGGAGGCCAAGCCTCACAGAAAGCCATTTAAATCTGCAAACCAGGTGAAGTCTTCCACCCATTCCATCCCCTCCATCATGAGCCTCAACTTCCTCTTCAGGAATTCGACTGCCATGGCCGATACCATTCTATGCCTCATCAATTTTGTTCCCTTTAGGTCTAAAATGAAGGGGAAAACTTTGACAGCCTCGTCTGTTTCCCAAAGAAGGTCCAGGTCTGCAGGGCGTGGGATTCCTTTGCCCTTGAAGGCCGCTTTTAGAGTCTTCTCTAGCCCTCCAAGCAGATCGCCTCAGAACAGACACTCCATCATTTATTTTGCCTCCGCCTTCTGAATTTCTAGGTCCAGAATAATAGCTAAGAACTGAGAAGAGATTTGAGCATTGTCTCTCGCATATTCTTTTCTTTCCAGATGACCTTTGCCTAATACCATTTTGACTACTAACAATGCTAGGGGATCATCCTCCATCAGAATTCGCTTTAGCCTTTGATCCGTAATCTCACGAAATGCTATTTTTTTCTCCGTTGCCACCAAGGAGACTGGTGTATCAATGCCGAAACTTTCCAGCCCCCCTGCCGAAATGGAGATAATGAATTTTGATCTGCTTGTTCTCACCATTTGCAGCCCTTTTGTCGACCTTTCCCTGCACAGAAACAAACACAAACCAAATTTCGAAAACCATAATGTAAATGTCTTCATCAATTCATTTAAAAGGCCCGTATGTTGTAAGGCCGAACCTCCGCGCACGAATCTGAATAATGGCGAAGCAAGCTTTCATCCTTGCCATGACATTGTCCTACGACCTTCATCCTTCATTCGGGCTCTCTCCTCGTGAATAGAAAATTTTCCACTCAGCCCAAGTGCTATAGTTTTCATGATTGTCGTGCCCAACATGTCGAGTTGTTATCGCTTTGATTCTTGTGTCACTAATTCCTCCTAATGACACCGAGGCCTTCCCCAATTTAGTGGACTGCTAAACTTTGATTTACCTTCCTTTCGCTTCCCTCCGCAATTTTTGAGATGACTTGGAATGATGTGGTCTTACCCCTATGCAACCATCTTTCTCACCCCGTCCACCACCTCAAGTTCTCCTTCTTTGTTGGCTTAATTTTGTTTTTATGCATCGACTTCGTGGATGCGAGTAGTATGTAGTTATATGAGGGGCGGAGGGGGCCCACCCTGCCACCCACAATACATATTATTAATTATTAATTATAATAATTTTATACGTATTTAATAATTTTGTTAAAGAATATAATATATAATTATAATAAGTTGAATAATTATATTATTTATTATGTAAAATATAGCTAATATATACTTAACTATATTGTAGAATATTAAAACCTAGCTAAATGGCACCAAAATTTTGAACTTAATTAACATACTATAAAACCTAATGAAACCAGGTTGTCATCATACTGAGGAAGAGTTTGGAGTAGTGAAAAGGTCAATGCCAAGCCAAGGAAGAGTTTGGAGTAGTGAAAACAAGGTCAATGCCAGCGAGAGGAAGAGTTTGGAGTAGTGAAAACAAGGACAATGCCGCCGAGGAAGAGTTTAGAGTTAAAACAAGGTCAATACCAATGCCGACGAAGATTTTGGAGTGAAAACAAGGTCAATATCAACGCCAAGGAAGAGTTTGAGTGAAAACAAGGTCAATACTAGCACTAAGGAAGAGTTTGGAGTTAAAACAAGGTCAATACTTGCGTTGACGAAGAGTTTGGAGGAGTGAAAACAAGGTCAATATCAGCGCCGAGGAAGAGTTTGGAGGAGTGAAAACAAGGTCAATACCAGCGCCGAGGACGAGGTTGAGGGCACTCAGGGAAAATCAACGACCAAGGGGCGATGAGTATTGTAAGTTTGGAACCCCCATTCTCTTTAACCTTCAATTTCCATGCCTACTTTCCAAAGATCTTCTCATACATTGGCACCCCCATTCTCGTAAAATGGTATTGTTGCCTGATTTTCACCTACGGGCTCAATCAGGCAGGGCAATCTGTATTTCAGGTGTCATAAAGGCCAAATGGAGACATTATTGTGTATGTTTAAATCATGCCCCTGATGCATTTCTCAAGGAGCTCAGTTGAAAAGTCAGCCTCAGTCAAGTTTGGCATAAAATTCCTCTAAGGAGAAAGTTGGCAAGACCTTCCAGTTATTTTTCCAACTAGCAGGGGTTCTATTCATTTTGAAATGTCCCGGTTGGCAAGACATTTTAATCGTTGTGAGATTTTGTATCTCTCTCCGCATGGGAAGTATCTCGCCAACGGGAGGGGAGGTATCGTCGGCGTGAAGTCTTGCCGACTGCGGGCGGTCTCACCGAAATGAATGCCTTCTGTGTAATGTGGTGGCTTCAGTGAAGGGTCTCACCGATAGAAAAAGTATCGCTGAGAGGGATTGAGGTCGGCGTAATGTCTCACTGAAGGCTGGGGGTCTCGCCGAAGAAATAGGAGCTCAGAAAGATGTCTCGGCGACCGAATGATGTATCACTAAAATGGAGTGCCTGCGACGTAGGATGGTGATCTTGGGGAGATATCCTACTGACAAACATAGGTCTCAACAAAACAAAGGAGCCCAGCGAAAGGTATAGACGACAGGCCAAGGTCTCGGTGACGGTATGGGGGGATTTGCTGTAAGGTCTCACCGTCGAGGTGAGGTATCGTCGAGGTGAATCGGTCTTGGCGAAGGAAAAAAGCTTGGCGAGAGGTCTCGCCAACTAGTGGTGGTCTCCCCAACAAGAAAGGAATCAGCATCAGTGAAAGAAGGTGTTCGTCGTGATGTCTTGCCAACCCGATAGGGTCTTGCCGAGATGAAGTGACCTCACCGAGAGAGTTTCACATCGGTCTGACGTCTGGCCGACAGGACAAAGTCTTGCCGAAGGAGTTGCACTCGCTGACAAAAGGCTCGGTCGGTGTAATGTCTCACCGATCGAAGGTGGTCTCGCCGAAGCAGAATGAATTCGACATGAGGTCTTCTCGACTGTAGGGGAGTCTTGCTGAAATGAAAGGATGTGAGCTTGGGGCAAAGGAAAGTAGAGTCGCCATGATCTCTCGGCAAAGGTATGAGATCCTGCTGACCAATGAAGGGTCTTAGTATAGTGTTTTACCTTCGGCAGAAGGTCTCACCGACACATGGGTGTCTTGCCGACGGAGGAGCACAGCGATATAATGATGAGGGATCGCCGTAAGCTCTTCCCAAATGCAAAATTTCTTGCTGATGGTCTGGGTGACCACCACTATGGATGTCAATATGACTTTTGGGCTCACTATAAACTCTTGCTGACGGTAGTGAGCTATGCCGATAACCGCTGAAGGGCATAATCGCATCAGGGAGACACATTCAGTGTCTCACTAACATGCGATTCAATCTGAATGACCTTTGACCATTTGGTGCCCCTATGAAGCATCTATTCAACCAATCAGAGTGAGCTACAGGGGAGCCGTGGCGGTTTGACCCCTGTGAAGAAGATCAATAGAATGAAAGTGACGTGGATCTGCTCTGAGCTCAAGAGCATTCAAAGCAGCTTGACAGGGAGGTTAGAGGATAGACACGAGACCAAAAGTTAATGCGGGCATTGCAAAAGATCAAGGAGGACACCCCTGGACCATCTCTTCACCGACATGGACAACAGGGACACACGTTTAATGCAGTTAACTTCCTTCAAAATATCTAAGGGCGAATTTCTTTTAAAAAGGCTGATATTTTGTAAGCCCTAAGGGTTGGGACTTCCGTATATATGGCATTTTTTGCCTCTTTTTGTAAGAGTTCTTACTTGCATATTTTTCTACTTTGTGACTTCTGAGAGTCCTTAGAGGAGAATAGTGAGTTTTGTAACTCATTTATAGACATTGAATGTATAGCTTCACCTTTAGAGATCAATAAAGAAAGCAACTTTTTCCTTCTCAATTATCTGTTTCATTGAGTGCATTGAATGATTGATAAATTTACATGTGATTTTCTTTTATTCCTTGTTAGTTGTCTCATTAATAACACTTTTAAGCAGAGGAGATGTGTATATTACAGGTTATAGGTTATGTTAGTGATGCAAACAGTTTTAGTTGTGAGGAGAATTTATCATCCTTCTAGGACTGCATGTATCGTTGCTTTCTTATAAAACATTTATGCAATATCATATGAGTATTGAGTTGTGCATATCAACTTTTACTAGATTGAAAATTGTGTGTTAAGCAGTTGTTCATGTTTGAACAAATTTGGTGTATCACCATAGGAGTAGTTTCCAATTTATGTATTCCTTCTCCCTTTACCTCACAAAGATTAGTAGTTTAGGTGATAACACAAAGGAAGTCGTCCTTCTCCAGAGGTTGACCTTTGTTTACAAGAAACCCACATCTTTAGAGGTCTTCCCATGTTACACTGAGGTGTTGAATTTTATATTCAACATGGTGCAAATTTCAGGTGATAACAGTTTTGGCACGCCCAGTGGGATGGAGTTAGAAGTAAAATTCTTAGGCCTTGTTGTTTCGATGTGCTGGCAGTGAGCTAATAGCCTTTTACAGGTCATTTTTTTTAAGCATATCTAGCGACTCTACGTGGAGGAAAGGATCCATGTGTTTATTTATATGAGAAAAATAGAAACCAGAAGTTCAAAAGCTGTAGAGTTTTTACATTTATCTCCTCCAAGAAGAAAAGGGAGAGCTCTCAGAAGGACTATTCCTTCTCCTAGACTTCACTCGACACCACCTGGTGTTAGTAACAGGGCACTATTTTCATACGCAAGGAGAGGAAGAAGAGACCCTCTAGCTAGGCATTCAACATCTCCTACTCTTATAACAGAACCCTCTGCCTCCTCACAAGGGGCTTTCAATTGTGCAACAAATAGTATTTTTTTTACAACAAGTACTTCTCAGCCAAGTTCAAGTTTAGTACCAGTTAGTTCAAGTTATGCTTCAACAAGCATACCAATGCATTCCAGCTCAATGGCAGCGCCAAGGACCTTTACTTTCGTACCGTTCAACCAAGGTAGCCCCCTTAATCTAGTGCAACATGATGATATTCCATTAGCAGCGTTAAAAGGGTTACCATAGTTTACTGGAGAAAGACAAGTGACACCTTTTGAGCATATCAGAGATGTGGCAGCATTGTGCAATGTGCATCATGTGACACAGGAAAATGTAGCTGTGAGATTGTTGGCTTCATCTTTCAAGAAGAAGGCATTGGAATGGTTTAGAAGCTTGCCAGTGGGTTCTATAAGAACATGGGATGAGCTTGGTGATGAATTTACTAGATTTTTTGAGGAAAAATATGATCACCTATTATTGGTAGAGCAGTTAACAACCATAAAAAGATCCCCACAAGAATAAATGGTGGACTTCAATATCCGATTTCAAAAGACTTGGAACAGAATACCTGCTACGGTAAGGCCTTCTGTTGATTATGCATTTTTATACTATTTGAAAAGTTTAAATAGTGATATCTCAGTCATGATACAGTCCATGGGGGGTATTTCTTTACCTCAGGCTTATAGCATAGCTATTAAGGCAAAAAATAACCTCATTCAGGTAGGCAAGTTAGCACCTAGGCCACCTATGCCCTATTTCCCTGAAATTCAATCAAATATGCCATTGCAAATGCCATCTTTAGTACCTTTACCTACTTTTACAACATTACCCATTGTTGTGAGCCAGGGAGTGTCAGCTGCAGGACCATCAAGTGAATTGCAAGAGATCAAGTCTAGTCAGAATAAGATAGAAAGCATTTTACAAACTATGGGAAATGAGTTGATCACATGAAGAAATAGTATCAAGGGGCAAGGCCGAATTTCCAACAGCAGAACCAACAACAATGTCAGAATGTAAATCAGTCTTATCAAAACCAAGGATATCAGTATCAGCAAAATAGGCAACCCTATCAAGGTGGTTATCAAAGGAAAATTTTTAATCAAAGACCATTCCAATCTTATAATCTAGTTCCTCTTAACACTGCAAGTCCAGTGAAAGATATGGTTCCAACCCAGAATAACCTTGTGATAGAAAATGAATGGTTTCATTCATGTAATCAAGCACATAACCCAGCCTCATGCTCAAATGGGGGAGTTAATCAGACATTTATGGCCCAAAACGCTGTCAGTCCAGAGTCAGATACACCTGCTAATATACCTGAACAACAACTGGATATACATTTTAATGAGATTGCATTTTTAAATTGGCAAAGTGAAGAGTTATGTGGTGTGAATGTTGATTCAACAATTGCAACCAATACACGAGCTAAGAAAAGAGCTCTAGAGGTGGAGTAATCAGCTGATAAAAACAAGGGGCCTACAACTGTAGAAGCATCATCCACACCTATTCTAAATATACCAAAAGGAACTACTGTCTTACCAATCAATGAGCAGCCTCACAAGAATAAAGAACCGGTTGCTACTAAAGTACATCAGAAGGTACCTTTAACTGTACCTTATAATATTGTGGACAACATGAAGAAGGTGAATGTGAATATGACCATGTGGGATTCTTTAAGCATTCCAGGACAGGCAGATCTACTTAAAAAGGCACTATCTGAAAATGTGAATCTTGAGCAAGTTGTTGTTGATTCCCGAAAGGTCATAATGGCTAATGATGATCAAAAGAAAGTTGCTAATCCCAGTAGCAAAGGGAAATCTACAATTCAAGGTAAGAACGTGAGACCTCCTCCATTCTATGTTTCATTGATTATTGGGAAAAATTTAGTGCACAATTGTATGGTAGATAGTGGAGCTACCTATTCTGTGATGCCCAAGCAAGTAGCTGATCAATTAGGTTTAAATTATGAAGCTTTAGAGAAAGGAGTAGTCTAGCTGGATAGCTCATTTGTTAGTACAGTGGGTCTTATCAAAGATGCTAGCTTAACTCTGCATGCTTGCCCTAATTTTTCAATTTCCCTATACATTTATGTGGCAGATTTGCCTTTGTATTGTGGGTTATGTTTGTCAAGAGAGTTTACGGCTAAAATAGGGGGTTACCTTTCGTCTGACTGGTCTCACATGTTGTTCCGTACTAGGTATGGAACTAAAGTAACCATTAAGTCTGAGTTACTTGCAAAAGACAATATAGAACCCTATATACCTAGTGCGATGAATGCCAATTGCATAATTTCTGAACAAGACGAGCATGCTGCTGTCTTTGATCCTCGCATTGTTGTCAATGATATTCCTGATATAATTCTAGATGAGTGGGCAGTAGGCCAAACTTCTAGCGCTGAAAGTGACTTGGTGTTAGATGCTGGTATGGGTAACTACATGTTTCAAGAGGCTGATGTAGTGATGCCTAACTTGGTTAAGAGGTCAGTGAATGGTTGTGACCAGCAAGAAGAAGTCTAGGAAATGTATTTTGATGGCTCAAGGAGAAGACATGGCACTAGTGGGGGTGCATTATTGGTTTCCCCAAGAACTAAAAGATATTATGCAGCCTTTAGGTTTGCATTTTCATGCACTAATAACATAGCAGAATATGAAGGTCCTATTCAAGGACTGGAATGGGCAAGGAAACGTGGAATTAAGAGTTTGAAGGTGCATGGGGACAATGAATTGGTAGTAAATCAGGTTAGAGGCCTGAATGTTGTTAAAAATAATATTCTTAAATTGTATAATCACAGGGTTTGGGACCTCATTGAGGATTTTGAGGCTTTCAATATCATTTCAATTCCAAGAAATCAGAATCAACATGTTGATAGATTAGCAGTTGTGGGAGGTCAGGTTGACATTCCGAACAGCGTAAGGAAGGACTGTAATCAACAGCACATTAAGGTTATTATCAGGCCTTCCGTGCCCGACAACAATGTGAACTGGCAGGTCTTTGAGAGTGATGAGCAGATTCTGCAGTTTCCACTTGAAGAAGACATGTTTGCAGCATCAAACCAGGAGAGGATTAAACAGTAGTATGGAGACCAGGTACTGCAATTGAAGAACAAGAAGTTGCCTAAGGGTTTGGTTACCTTAGAAAGTATTTTCAACTTTGATGATCAGGCTAAAACTAACAAAGCCAATTTACTGGTTCAACAAGATCATTATGAGGACTTAGAAATTGCACCCAAGAGAAGCCTCAAGATAGGGAAAATAAACACTGCTATTGAAAAGTAGTCTTTTATGTAATTATTCCAAGAATTCATTGACATATTCACCTGGGAATATGGAGATTTGAAGGGATTTGATCCATGTCTTGCACAACATACAATAGAATTGGAGCCAGCAGCCAAACCCATAAGGAAGAAACAAAGGCTAGTTAATCCCAAACTGGAGCCATTGATTAAGAAAGAAGTCTTTAGACTTATAGAAAGTGGGATTATCTTTCCCATAAAGCATACTAGCTGGGTTGCAAATCTAGTTCTTGTCAGGAAGAAAGACGGAGAGCTTAGATTATGTGTAGACTTCAGAGATTTGACAAAGCTTCGTTAAAGCATAGGCACCCTCTTTCGTCTATGAAGCAGATTCTTCAATGTGTGTCAGGTTCTGAAAGTTTTTCTTTACTGGATGGATATTCTGGTTATAACCAGATTTTGGTAAGGGAAGGAGATCAATTTAAAACTGCCTTCACCACAAAGTGGGGCACAATGGCACATAGGAAAATTCCATTTGGTTTGTCTAACGCTGGAGCAACCTTCCAAAAGGCTATGGACATGGCCTTTAGCAACTTAATGTATAAGTTTGTTTTAGTATAGCTTGATGACATCACTGTCTATTCCAAGAAGACAGTAGATCACATTGACCATTTGAGGCAGGTTTTTGAATGTTGCCGGGAGTTTGGTATATCATTGAACCTCAAGAAATGTGTTTTCTTTGTTCATGAAGGAAAGCTTCTTGGGTATGTCATATCTAGGGAAGGAATTACTATGGATCCTAAAAGAGTTGCAGCAATCCTAGAGCTGCCTTTACCCCAGCATAAGAAAGGACTCCAAAGTTTCATTGGTTGTATCAATTTTGTTAGGAGATTTCTCCCTGATATAGCAGCCTTGCTAAAACCCCTTACAACTATGTTAAAAAAGAATGCAGAGTTTAAATGGACTCGAGAAGCAAAAGACAATTTTCAACTGATCAAGGAGGGGTTAGCTTCCGCCCCAAATTTAGTCAACCCAAATTTTAGTAAGGATTTTACCTTGTATGCTTTTGGTAGTTTTGATGTAATCTCTGCAATCTTGGTGCAAAAAAATGTAGAAGGGTTGGAGCAGCCCATTGCTTTTTTCAGCAAGGGTTTGGAAGACTATGAGTAGAAGTATACCTTCGTAGAAAAACATGTGTTGGCTGTTGTGAAAAGTTTGAAGAAATTTGGACATCTATTGTCTCATAACAAAATTCATCTATAGGTGGCACATTCCAGCGTCAAAGAATGTTTACTCAGTAAAGATCTAAATGAAAAACGGGTTGGATGGATCACAAGAGTTATGGAGTATGATGTGGATATTCAAGTCACTAAATTGATAAGGGGAAAAGGTTTATGCCAACAATTGGCTAACAAAGAATTTTCAATAGTAGATGATCAATGATACTCAGTTTTGGTTAATGTGGGGATAGTGGATGATGAAGCTAGCAGCTGGTTGCAGGAAATGTCACATTTCTTGAGAACCGAGGAATGTCCACCTAATCTGAACAGAACGAAGAGGAGGTACTACCGACTTTAGTCTATTCCCTTCATCTTGATTGATGATGTGTTGCATAGGAAAGATCATAGTGGAGTACTGCTCAGGTGTGTTGATAATGATCAAGTGGATCAGATATTACATGAGTTCCATAAAGGACCTTTTGGCGGGTCACTATGCTGCAAGGACAATAGCCTATAAGATTTTAAGAGCAGGCTATTATTGGCCTGACTTGTTTAAGGATGCACATACATATGTCAGGAGATGTTCCAAATGTGCCTTGTTTTCAGGCAAAGAAAAGCTTGCTTCTTTTCCATTGCAACCAATTCAGATAGAGCAACCATTTATGAAGTGGGGAATTGACTTCATAGGGGCAATTAACCCACCCTCAAGTGCAGGCCATCGATGTATTATCACAGCAACAGATTAATTTACACGATGGACAAAAGCTTTGCCTCTGAAGGAAGCTAATGAAACAACAGTGTTGAATTTTTATGAAGACATGCTTTGTAGATTTGGAGTCCTAAATTCTATAATTTCTGACAACGCCCTGGCATTTGTTGGTTTGAAGGTTGTTGAATGGGCATTGAAGAATGACATTTACTTGAACACAAGCTCCAACTATTATCCTCAGGGCAATGGACTTACAGAATCCACTAATAAAAATTTGATTAACATTATCAAAAGGTCGCTTCAAAGAAATCAGAGGGATTGGCATGCTAGGCTAAAGACTGCTCTTTGGGCAGACATAATTACCCCTAAGAAGGTGATTGGGAACTCACCTTACATGTTGGTGTATGGTAAAGAAGCAAAATTACCTATTTCTACTAAGTTGACCGCCTTGGACATTGCCAGTCAACTGGTCCTGTTTGAACACACTGACCCACTTGCCTTAAGATATACTCAGCTGATGGAGTTAGAAGAAACTAGAAAGAAGGCTATGAAGAACATGGAACGTCAACAAATCCTGACTAAGATAACATTTGATAAGAAAACTAGATCAAGAGATTTCATGGTGGAAGATCTTGTGCTGAAATGGGATGTTCTTAAAAGCAGGTCGGGCCATCACACCAAGTTTGACATGTGGACGGGTCCATTTATTATCAAAAACTGCAAAGAACACAATGCTTACCAACTGGCCACAACTGAAGGTGAAGTGCTTCCTATCCCAGTCAACGGGATAGACCTCAAGCCTTGTTTTGAGGTTTGATAAGTTCCTCCATTGTACATATTAGGTTAGGTTTTATGTTTCAATAAGTGCTTCTGCACTTTATTTTCATTGTTTTTTCATTCCCTAAGTGTTGTTCCAGCATAGTAAATAGTTGCGTTTCAGTTTCTCCTATTTCGTAAGTTCCGGCAACCAGTTATGTTCTGTGGGTCTCAAGTCAGTTGCAGCCATGTGCAGACTGCTTTTGAATTTTTCTAAGTTTTTCTAATGAATCCATGCCCAATGGACAAGTTTTGGCTACTAGTTTTCCATGTTTAGCAAGCAAACATCTAGCAAAGGTTGCCAGAAATGTTGCTCGATTTTCACCTACGGGCTCAATCAGGCAGGGCAATCTGTATTTCAGGTGTCATAAAGGCCAAATGGAGACATTGTTGTGTATGTTTAAATCATACCCCTGATGCATTTCTCAAGGAGCTCAGTTGAAAAGTCAGCCTCAGTCAAGTTTCGCATAAAATTCCTCTAAGGAGAAAGTCAGCAAGACCTTCCAGTTGTCTTGCCGACTAGCAAGGGTTCTATTCATTTTGAAATGTACCGGTTGGCAAGACATTTTAATCATTGTGAGATTTTGTATCTCCCTCTGCATGGGAAGTATCTCATCGACAGGAGGGGAGGTATCGTCGGCGTGAAGTCTTGCTGACCGCAAGCGGTCTCACTGAAATGAATGCCTTGGGTGTAATGTGGTGGCTTCGGTGAAGGGTCTCACTGATAGCGAAAGTCTCGCTGAGAGGGATTGAGGTCGGCGTAATGTCTCACCGAAGGCTGGGGGTCTTGTCAAAGAAATAGGAGCTCGAAAAGATGTCTCGACGATCGAATGATGTCTCACTAAAATGGAGTGCCTTCGGCGTAGGATGGTGATCTCGGGGAGATGTCTTACCGACAAACATAGGTCTCGACAAAACAAAGGAGCCCGACAAAAGCTCTAGCCGACAGGCCAAGGTCTCGGTGATGGTATGGGGGGCTTCACTGTAAGGTCTCACCATCAGGGTGAGGTCTCACTGAGGTGAACCAGTCTTGGCGAAGGAAACAAGCTCTATGAGAGGTCTCGCCGACTAGTGGTGGTCTCCCCAACAAGAGAGGAAGCGGCATCGACAAAAGAAGGTGTTCACCGTGATGTCTTGCCGACCCAATAGGGTCTTGCTGAGATTAAGTGACCTCGTTGAGAGAGTTTGACATCGATCTGACATCTGGTCAATAGGGTGAAGTCTTGCTGAAGGAGTTGCACTCACTGACAAAAGGCTCAGTCGGTGTAATGTCTCACCGACCGAAGGTGGTCTTGCCGAAGCGGAATGAATTTGACATGAGGTCTTCCTAACTATAGGGGAGTCTTGCTAAAACGAAAGGGTGTGAGCTCGAGGCAAAGGAAAGTAGAGTCGCCATGATCTCTCGGCGAAGGTATGAGATCCTACCGACCAATGAAGGGTCTCGGTATAGTGTTTTGCCTTCGGCAGAAGGTCTCACCGACACATGGGTGTCTTACCGACGGAGGAGCATAGCAGTATAATGATGAGGGCTCACCGTAAGGTCTTCCTAAATGCGAAAGTTCTTGCCGATGGTCTGGGTGACTGCCACTATGGATGTCAATATGACTTTTTGGCTCGCTATGAACTCTTTCCAATGGTAGTGAGCTATGCTGATAACCGCTGAAGGGCATAATCACATCGGGGAGACATGGTCAGTGTCTCACCAACATGTGATTCAATTTGAATGACCTTTGACTGTCTGGCGCCCCCATGAAGCATCTGTTCAACCAATTAGAGCTAGCTATAGGGGAGCCGTGGCGGTTTGACCCCTGTGAAGAAGATCAACAGAATGAAAGCGACGTTGATCTGCTCTGAGCTCAAGAGCATTCAAAGCAGCTCAACAGGGAGGTTAGAGGATAGACACGAGACCAGAAGTTAATGCGGGCATTGCAAAAGATCAAGGAGGACACCCCTGGACCATCTCTTCACCAACATGGATAGCAGGGACGCACGTTTAATGCAGTTAACTTCCTTCAAAAGATCTAATGGCGGATTTCTTTTAAAAAGGCTAATATTTTGTAAGCCCTAGGGGCTGGGACTTTCGTATATATGGCATTTTTTGCCTCTTTTTGTAAGAGTTATTACTTACATATTTTTCTTCTTTGTGACTTCTGAGAGTCCTTAGAGGAGAATACTGAGTTTTGTAACTCATTTACAGACATTGAATGTACAACTTCACCTTTGGAGATCAATAAAGAAAGCAACTTTTGCCTTCTCAATTATCTGTTTCATTGAGTGCATTGAATGATTGATAAATTTACATGTGATTTTCTTTTATTCCTTGTTAGTTGTCTCATTAATAACACTTTTAAGCAGAGGAGATGTGTATATTGCAGGTTATAGGTTATGTTAGTGATGCAAACATTTTTAGTTGTGAGGAGAATTTATCATCCTTCTAGGACTGCATGTATCGTAGCTTTCTTATAAAACATTTATGCAATACCATATGAGTATTGAGTTGTGCATATCAGCTTTTACTAGTTGATTGAAAATTGTGTGTTAAGCAGCTATTCATGTTTGAACAAATTTGGTGTATCACCATAGGAGTAGTTTCCAATTTATGTATTCCTTCTCCCTTTACCTCACAAATATTAGTAGTTTAGGTGATAACACAAATGAATTCGGCCTTCTCCGGAGGTTGACCTCTGTTTACAAGAAACCCACATCTTTAGAGGTCTTCCCATGTTACACTGATGTGTTGAATTTTATATTCAACATGGTGCAAATTTCAGGTGATAATAGGTATAATATAAGACAAAAAATAAAATAGCTTAGTCTTTCACATTTTTATCCACCAGCCTCAGGTCTTGGAAAAACTCCCATAATCTACCCACATCTTAGTTGAGGTCTAGCATTTCATCACACATAGCCTTCATCGCATGAGTCTGAAGCAATTGTAGACTTAGCCCAAGTATATGCTAGGCTAAGGTAGATCTAATGAATGGAAATAGAGGCATACAATTCTTCTTTAATACCTCCACCACAAACATATGCAAGGTGTTGATATTTTTTACGGTAAGCAGGTTGATCTTCTAATCTACCTATGGAATTTCCAATTCCAATAAAGTGCAGCTCTTAGGACCTGGACCAACTGACAAGGATTTGAAAGACCTCCTACACTTTGGGCTCTGCAAGACCTGGGAGGGTGATCCCTTAATGCGTTTACAACCTTTGCACCATCATTATAAACAACATTAACAACAACAGATAATCTCATTTAATAGCTCAACATAATAGGATAATACCGAATAGAATTTGTTGTTTATCAATAATATCAACTATTTGGAGCTTGAGATAACAACAACAACATTTCACAGTAGAAGATAGTCATTAGTTTGCAATTTGTAGCAAGCTCTAGGTAAAGGAAAACAAATACTGAACCACATGAATAAGTTCAACTTAGATTAGTGCCATATATCCATTGGAGGAGTCAAATTTATAAGCATCTAAGGATTTATGACAGATTTAACACATAACATATAAGATCCTTGATAACATTGCTTTACAATCTCATCAATATGTATTCTAACCTAATCCTACTTATCAAATCCTTATATAGAACATATCCACCTACAATCCCATTCAAGCATTTTAATTAATTCCTTGAATTAAACCTAAAACAAGAATCATACACACCAAAATAGTGAGATGAATGAAACAACCCTTAATCATTATATTCAAAATTCAGATATGCTTGTACAATGGAGATACATGTGTTCGAATTAATCATATCAATTCAAATGCCAGTACTGTCATAAAACATCAAATCCCCATGAATTCAAAACCTACTACAAAATGACTCAAAACCTAAATTGCATTTTCCCTAAAACCATCAGACTTTACAATTTTCTCTGCAACTTCATCTAGACTCGACCAAAAATATCTAACTTGCTAACCCATACTTCTGGCCTTGAAATCCTTCTCATAGAAAAAGGACCAAACAAGCATCGGGCCAGAAAGCACATGTGTCACCAGCCAATTGGATTGCCTTGTGATATTCCAAAAATTTGTTACAACAATCTCCCTAGAGAATCTTCTTGTCCATCATGCCCACTAAGAATGGTTGATGCAACAACAAAAAACTTCAAGAATTCTATGCCTAGACTGTCACCAAAAAACAAAACTGGAATCTGTTGTAACTGTAACAGCTGATTTGTCAACCATTAGTAGCCTACTCCTTTTCACTCTTCCTCAGTTAAATATACATTTACCCATTTCTGGTACTCTTCATCAGTTGGCCAATCAAAATTGATCACCTCATTCACCTTGACACTATAAGGTTTGTACTTAACTACCACCTGATTCGCTTCTCTTTCAAAAGACTCCAAGAATGAGCTAGTGCTAATGATTTTGTCCATATAGCTCACCAATAAATCATAATCTGAGTTACCTTATTTTTAAGGGTTTTGTAGTCCAAACATGATATAATGTGGCTCTTACACTTTTTGTGATTACTGTAGCTTGTGTAAGAGGCCCCATGGATACTGTTATAATTGTAGGATGCATGAATAGGGCATAGGATGAGAAATAAAGAAGGTATATAGTTGTTGTCCTTAATATTTTTGTGAAGAAAAGCATGTGAAATGAGAGGTTCAAGCTTGGGTTTCAACAAAACATGTATGGGAGATATGATTTTATGAATTTTTATCCATGTGCAGACCTAATGGGTTGTTTTTGAACACTGAATATAAATGATATACATACACACACACACACACATATATATATATGTATGTATGTATGTATGTATGTATGTATGTATGTATAAATGTAAATGTAAATGCAATTACTGGATGCTCTCCTAGAACAATAAATGCAACATATCATTAAATAAATCTATATCTATGTATATAAATGTTTATTTCTAAATGCAAGTGTAAATGCAAAGAGCATATGGTTTTGTAGTGTTATAGATACAACATATCCATAAATTAATGTAATTTAAATTCTAAAGTCTTCAACACATATAATATGAAATCGATCAAACTATTAAACTACATGAGAAATAAATGAAAACAATAAATGCATATGTATGTGTATTTGTAAATGTAAGTGTAAAATAAATAAGAATAATGAAAATTATAAAATAATACAAGGAAAGGTCTCCTCCCTTCTTGGTAGTGATAACCTCCTCCACACACAACCCTTAAAAATTATGAATAGAGGAACATAATCTTTGAAGAACTCAAAGTTGATTCTCTCCTACCTGATGCAATTAGTCATTTTATCCTTACAAACATTTATAGTGATTACTAGAGGCACATAGACCAATTCTTCATAATAGAAGAATTTTATCATACTTTTTCAATGATGGAATTATGAGAAAACATTAGGTTAAATGAATAATTCCTAGATAAGTTCTTTAAATCATGTCCAACTATATAAGAGAAGACTGTTGCTATGTGTACCTGGATGCCATGGAGAAAGGCTAGTCTTTGGGCTCTTTCATCAATCATCCTACCTTAAAACATACCAAAAGTCTCCTAGCAATTAGACATAGGAAGATTTAATATGACTTAAAAAAAATTTATTGCCAAAACGTAAACTTATGATGACTTAAACAGGACTAGTGCACACTCCCTCTCCATTAACCACTTAGACATATGGAAATTAAATGTAAATTTGCTGCTATTTTTAGTCATGTAGGTGTCCAATAAACCACTTGGTGGTGTTTCCTTTCAAGTTTATTTATTTGAATGAAAAGCAAAAGTCCTTTGATTACAATTAGAGAATACATTTGAGGCATTGGTTGTGTAACTGGTGGACCATAGTCACATTTAACACTTGTTACAAAGTTTGGGAGTTAAAACGTTAAGTAGATTTGATTTGTGTTGGACACATTTGGACGGTAGTAACAATAGCTTGCAATCTATAAAGACTTGATGACCTTATAACCTGTGAAATTCTAGTGATGAAATGATAGATTAATCATGTCACCTTGGGATCACATCACCATGAAAGAACTTCATCCAACATCCTTATGAGTGCAGGTACCACCTGTTGGTGTAATTAATTGTCTTGTACCTTGTCCTAGGTCATGATTACACCTTAGTTAAGTTTACTTAGGGACCACATAGGAGGTTGTTGGAGATTTTCCACTTTTAGTGGACTTGACATGTCATTACCTCATCACTTCCACCTTTTGTGGACACATCATGTGATCATCTCTCCACCTTTTGTGGGAGATCCACCTTTTGTGGTGATTATCACATTATATCTTCCCACTTTAGGTGGAGTGATATCTTTTCATTGTTGTCTCATGTCATAAGATTACGACACTTGTCATAATCTTATGCCCTTCTATGTTCTCACCTTGGCTATATAACCAAGGGGTCTCTCTCATTTGTAAACAATTAGAATCCTCTCGTATCATTGACATTGAATACAGTTTATTCTTGTCATCTTGTTGCTATCTCTCTTTTGCTTGTGCTTTCTATTAGACCTCTAGATCTTGGGTGGCTACCTTCATAGCCAATTCTTACATGGTATCAGAGCTATTGGAGTGCCTTTAGTTAGTCTTTTGGAGAGATTCTTAGAGGGTTCCATTCTTGGTCTTGTGTTGCAGGTGCATTTTGGGAGCTTGTTGCATTAGATCCGAGCTCACCATTGCATCCGGAGTGTCCGAGATAGTCAGATTTTCCTTTTGTTTCGTCTCAGTTGGACATTGGAGGCCAAATCTACAAAGGGTTGAAGATTGGAGGTGGTTGCCAGATCCAAGAACTAGCTACCCCTTCAGAGCATTTTCAACCGTAAAGGACATCGCCATCATGTCCAGAAGGGCCAAAAACCCCTAGATCAACTGCCAAATCGTCGAATTTGGACAAAGTTGCTCTCGGAGGCAAAAAATTTTAGCAGGCAGGCCGTACGGCCCTACTTGCGCACCTGTACGATTTTTCAATTTTATTTTAAAAAAAAAAATCGTATTAATTTATTTGTTTTTTTTTTTTAAAAAATTTATTATATTCCTACTTGGCCTCCCACGCCCCCATACTTGTTTTAAAAGAGTTTTTAATAATTTATTTTTTCATTTTTGTTTTTAAGTTTTTTAAAATCTTTTTTAATTTGTTTTTTAGTTTTTTAAAATAAAAACTTCTTATGATTTTATAATTTTTTTTTTTAAAATAAAAAAATCATTATTAGTTTTATAATAATGTTTTTTCTTTAATTTTTTAAAATTAAAGTTTTAAATAAATAAAACTTTTTAATAAAAGTTTTACTTTAATATTTTATATTAAAGTTTTTTAATAATTAAAAAATAAAAATCTTTATTAAATTATTAATAAAAGTTTTCATTAAAAAATCAATTTCTTTATTATTTTTAATAATAAAAGTTTTTAATTTTTAATAATAAAGTTTTTTAATAAATAATGTTTTTTAAAATGAATTTTTTTAAAGTTTTTTTTAAAACAAATCATGCATTAATAAGCAAAATTGGAGAAATTATTTTGCCCCCTGATCGAGCCTTGTCTTGGACCATTTGCTCCTCTGATCGGTAGTCAAATGGGGGTCAGTTGCTCTTACCGACATCCACCTGGAGGGTTTTCTTCACGGTCTTCTACTTCAAGGAACCTTTGGTTGGCTTCATCAGCATTTCCAGTTTTGCATCATGTTGATTGTAGTTCTCCGCTTTGTAATGTTGCAATCGCACTAAAATAAAGTGCCACAATCTTTTATTTCAGTGTACTATGTCATGTTTTGTATACTTCTTTGGATTGATCTATGTATCTAGTGTTAGTTCCTATATACTCAGCGTATGCAGTGGTTGGTTACCCATGCATTTCGGTGAGATGGACTAATCACCATATAGACTCCTATTTTGGAAGCACTCTACCTATCTTCAGAAGTTTGGTTCTACATCCAGAGACTTGGTGCATGGCTCCAGTGAGACATAGATTGTACCAATATGCTATTGATGGGCATTCAGTTGATGCTCACACAGTTGTCTTCTTGGTTTCGACCTTATTCCTGTTGCAGTGTGGATTCTTTTACAGTTCTTCATTGACAGATTCTGCAGTTACTCTTGAGTTGACAGATTCAGCTCAGTCACCAGTTATGTGGCATCTTCTACAGTTGTACCTGATTCTTTCCATCAGTGCTTTGCACAGTTTGGCATTTCTTTTGGCACAAAATTTGGAGGACTCATCATCATCCTTGGTCCGCTCTACTTCAGCTTTCACATTGTTCTACATTCTCTCCTTCTTCAGTTTAGATTGGGGACTCTGGACATTGTGACATTGCACTGTGACTCTCCATTGAGGGGGGGTTGCATGAACTATTTTTTATGGGGGGGAATTTTTCCTCACTTGAGGTTTTATCCTTCCTAGAGTATGTTTCTTGTTTATTGTTTCTCTCATTTGGGAGGTAGTTTTTTCCCACTGGGTTTTTCTATCTTTCTCCACTTTATGAGAGATTGTATTGCATTTGTACATGGGTACCTAACATGGCCCAGTAACCGAGACCCATCTTGCATTGTTTTCTTTTGTGTACATTCTCCCTAAGTTGCACTTAAGGGGGGTGTTGGTGTAATTAATTGTCTTGTACCTTGTCCTAGGTCATGATTACACCTTAGTTAAGTTTACTTAAGGACCACATAAGAGGTTGTTGGAGATTTTCCACTTTTAGTGGACTTGACATGTCATTACCTCATCACTTCCACCTTTTGTGGACACATCATGTGATCATCTCTCCACCTTTTGTGGTGATTATCACATTATCTCTTCCCACTTTAGGTGGAGTGATATCTTTTCATTGTTGTCTCATGTCATAAGATTACGACACTTGTCATAATCTTATGCCCTTCTATGTTCTCACCTTGGTTATATAACCAAGGGGTCTCTCTCATTTGTAAACAATTAGAATCCTCTCGTATCATTGACATTGAATACAGTTTATTCTTGTCATCTTGTTGCTATCTCTCTTTTGCTTGTGCTTTCTATTAGGCCTCTAGATTTTGGGTGGTTACCTTCATAGCCAATTCTTACACCACCAAATAGGTATTTTTCAAATCTATCTTCCTCAAGCGAGGGAAATTTAGGAAGAGAAGAGGAAAGCGAGACATGTAGTATGTCTAAAAGAGGGAGATCAACTAGAGGTCAAAAGATTAGAAGAAAATTTTGTAAATGCATGGAATTTTTTCTTGCTGAAGGGGGGTCATGTTCTTATGATGATGAGAGCATAGGCGTCGAGGTGCCCTTGAGGTACAAACATCTACAGAAACAATGGGTACCCAAGGAACTTCCTCCAATAAACACTGATTTTTGTGTCAATGAGAGGATATATCGCATAGCACCATCGTCATTACATGGTTTGGGCCTATTTTGCATGGACGGCATAAAGATCTATTACGAAAAAGTTACTGAATTGATGGAGTATGTTGGACCCTATTACAGTTACAAAGATTGGATGCAACTGGTTCGATATACACAAAGTATGCGTAGGTATGCACTATCAACAAATTATATACAACTAAAAGATAAGGATCAAAATAAAGGAGTGGCTATGTACATTGATGGAAGGCAAAAATCATCAAGGAATATTGCAAGGTTTATAAACAGTACACAACCTAGGTCAACAAATAAGCAAGCCAATTGCATATTTGAGGCTCGTGAGGGAAACTGTGTATTCGTATGTACAATAAAATCAATAACTGCAGGGGAAGAGTTGCTAATCGATTACAATTTGAATCGCTTAGTTACAAACACAGTTACTATGGGGGTGGTACGTACTATGTACCATTTTACCCAACCTCCAATTAATGACTCCAATATACCATTTTATTCTTTTTTTTTAAGTAAGTCTATTGGTTTCATTTGGTAATGTTTTTTATATTTAATTTTGTCACGGGATCATTGATCCCTATGAGAAGACTCACGGCCCAAAGCCGCGGATCATGATGTATCTTTAAGCGCCTTCACGGCAGGTTTACCTCATTGTAATTTTACAAATTAGATACGAGCAAATGTTTTATTATTATGTTTTTTCATAAGTTTTTGGGTTAATTTCGATAATGTTTTTAATATTATTGTTGTCGATCAGGGAAAGGCACCAGAGTAGAGAGAGCATCCATTGTGAGGTGCAATCAATATTTTGTGATGACATCGCTTATTCAACAAACCCTCTCGTCGATAAAGAAGATCAAAAAATGCAATGAAGAAATGGTTAAGTTGATGTTCATAGTGCCTCAAACAGATGAGATAAAAGAGAGGGTTAAAATATTGACTGAGAGATTACAAAACCTGCAAGTAAGTTGTCATGAGGTCTTTAATTATAACATAAGTTCATTCATGGTTTTATATTTTGTACTCTTTTATGTCATGAACTAAAATATGTGTTGTTTTTACAGGGTTATTTTCCTCCTCATGATGCTCCTGGCCATGATCAGGGTACTGCAAGTGTTTCCCAAGGAGTAAGGTTTGGTACAAGTGTCCATCCTGATCTTCCTACGCATACATCACATCATCTGACCCCATCATTTGTTCCTATATTTTTGTCTGAAGCATCGGCAACACATACCATGAAGGCATCCGTTAATGCACCCTCTAGTAGCACACACATGCCAGAACATGAGTCAAGACCTATACCTAGGGATGCAGAGGCCACTAGTACTGGTGATGTTTTAGCAGCATTTCCTGGATCTTCCCGTATTACTAGTATGGGAACATTTCCGGTCACACTTGTGGTGACTAAGGATTTCATTCCCATAAAGATAGAGAAGGTCCCAGGTACTTTAAAATGTTTTAATTATTATTATATATAATCCAATTGAAATTTACTTATTGATCGCTCTTTTTAGACTATTGATCCCATGATCATTTTGCAGGAAATAATGTTTTTAATAAACATCTAAGTGATATTACATTGGAGCTCTTTGGGCCCACCATACGTACATGGTGGAATGCCCAAAATCAAGATTTAAAAGATGAGCTCATTAACCGTTTAGTTGTGTTGTTGGTGATAAAAAATTCAACCGAACCAAGGTCCTTAAGAAAGTTGGTACCTATGTAAAGTATGTGAGGGACCAATATAGGTCACATTTAGAGAAGAAAAAAAGCGAGTGTCCCCATGATTCGGAGAGATTGGAAGGACCTGGTGTCGGATGGAAAAGGAGAAGGCTAAAAAAAGAAAAAAGGAAAGGACCACCGGACCAAGCAAGGTATGTGATACTATCAACAATGTAATTATATACTGATTACTCTTTCTTTTTACATAATCTAGTATTTCAAATTTATCATAGGTTTTACTTACATCGAAGGAAACAAAGGCAAGACTAGAAAAACACGGGCAACATAAACTTGGCTCTGGTGGTTATATGAAATTAGCCGCATGAATTGTAAGTATCAATAAATGAAATATAGTATCCAAACAATAAATTGAAAACAATTTTGGTTTTATCACACCATAGAAGCAAAATTCATGATCTTATACAAAAATGTAGGGCTCTAGAATTCAATAGAGTTCCCACAGAAGATGACCTGAAGATTGCCTTCCAGCAAGGCTATGGAACGATGGTGACTAAGAGTCTTGATTGGGAAAACACAACTTTCCACTACATTTGACACAGATAAATAAAATCAATAAAATTTATTTAAAATTGAATACTTGTGCAATCTATTCAATATTAATTTCCACCATAAAGTAATTACATGCCTATTTGTTTTAAACATTCAAGCAATGATAATATCTTTATGACATTGGAATCTGACTGGTGAGGTGGAGCACAACCTGCAGATGAAGGTCATGGTGTGCATCCTGGTACTTTAGAGCATGTAGAGCGTGATCAACATGTTGAGCATGATCAAGCTAGAGAAGATCAAGAACATGATGTGGCCTCATCAGGTAAAGAGGACCACTCTAAAGTTCTTTTAAATATATTTAATTGTAATTGGTGTATTACTTAATGTAACCTTTCGTGTTTCAACTTTAGAGCATGTAGAGCATCATCAACGTGTTGAGCATGATCAGGCTAGAGAAGATCAGGAACATGATGTGGCCCCATCAGGTAAAGAGGACCACTCTCATGTTCTCTTAAACATATTTAATTTCAATTGGTGTATTAATTAATGTAACCTTTCATGTTTCAAGCTAGATTAGGATTTAGAGGTGTTGTATGTTGAGCATGAGTCTATAAAAGTTCGGGAACATGATGTGGACCCATCAAGTAAAGAGAACCACTCTAATATTCTTTTAATTAATGAAATACTTGTAACAATAATAATAAAACATATCGGTTTAACATTTCTTTCTTATTGCAACAAACCCACCTTGCGGTAAGGCGTCCATTAAGATCCACGAGAGAGGCGAGAACAATAAAGGGGGACAAATATTGATTTAGAAAATGATACTCCACTTCAGATTTTTGTAGCTTTAAAAAGAAACAAAAAAAAAGTGATTGTAATCATATCATGACAACCATATTTTTGATAATATGTAAAAACTAAAAGAATGAATATTATATGTTAATGAATGAATGTTATATGTTATTAATGGATGAATGAATGATTAATGTTATATGATTGGGTATGGGGAATTGAGAGTGATGTGAGGGGGGGGGGAGGGGCCAAATGAGCTTCCACCGTCACGTGGTTGACTCTGTTAAGTAGAGAATATTAAACTATTCTCAAAACAAAGAGAAGCTCAATAAGGTAATAAACTTTTCAATATAAGAAATTCATCATTTGAAGCATCAAACCAATATGCAAAGATGAAAGAAAGTGCTAACTTTTCACTATGGTGGCAGAAAAATGATTCTTTATACCCTAAATCCATGCTCTGCATCATAATTTGAAGTTGTTTCCATTCCAATGTTCTGAGTTTAGTTTGTGTGTATGGCTTTGTATGAATACCACATTGTGTTGTGTGTGGATTTGGTTTCAAAGCTCTGTTTCTTCTATTTTTAGTGGTGACATAACTATAAAATTTGACTTTTATGCATAACAGGTTAGTGGAAAAATTGACAGCTCTGAAGGGTTTAGAGGCTCGATTGAGATAGATACACGGATATTTGGATCTTGTTGTTGATGGGAGGCTTTGACTTAACCATGAGATTTTGTACCATTTGCAGGTATGCAAAAATTTCTCTACTTACATTCATTCTTGATCATAAATGTTGTAAATGATATTAATGCTTCAAAATTAAGATTCGTTTCATTGTTATAATAATCAAAATGTTATACTTTGCTATACATTCAAGCATTCTCTTGCCCCCTACCCTTTGCTCTCTCCCCCCTCCTTTTAAGAATTTTCTTTGTCATAAAAGATTCACATTTCTGTCTCATTTACACAAATTTATTTGGAGCGCTAGGAGTGAATAAAGATATGTAAAAGATGATGGATTATGTCTAAACAACAACTTTCCATCTTATAGCTAATTAAATCCTTAATATTTGAATAGTTTAGAGCTCCAATAATTATGGTATATGCATGTGTAGCAATAAGGGAGCCTATGTGAAGATTGAAATTTAAAACATCACTTTGGTATTTTTCCTTAGGCAGTGAAATGATATTTTGAGTAATACAAACCTACACACACATTGATATTTTTTGGCATTGTATTGAAGAAATTTTTTTCTCTTATACCTACCCTCGGCTATACATGGAGGTATATAATATTGGTTTTTGGGTTTATTCTGTAAGTAGTTAATTTCACAGAGGAAGACTAAAATCTTCTTAATGTCCTGTGTCAGGTGTGAAAGCATATGAATCACTTGCTGAAGGCACCATTTTGTATTCATCCAAAAACTGGTTTGTTCTTTTTTTTATGTTTCTTGCATGTGTTTTTTTAGGCTCTAGAGATGTAGCTTGGCTCTTTCCTTTGCACTTTTCATCTATTTTGATGATTACAGTAGATTGTCCTCATAATTTTTCATGTAGATCTGTTTGTAACCTTATTTTCTACCAATCAATTTGCAAACCACTCACAGATTAAGGACCATTTCACTAACTTGTAGTCATCCATTACTTCATATGTTGCAAGTTGTATCTATGTGCCAATAAATCCGATGATTATTGCGAGAACTTTAATCCTACAAGTGTACCCAGTCTTTCTCAAGTAAAAGTCTTACCTTATTTTATAGTACTTTAAATGGTTAATTGAAGGTTCTTCTTTAGATCTGAGATAGTTGAACCCTGGATTAAAATATGGTATTAGATGGGCAGTATAATGATAAAACTGAGGTCCATTGAACACAAATTATGAACATAATTTACTGGACTATGAATAGTGTTACAATTATAATAATTTCTCCTTTACCTACCTCTGCATTAATGAAAAAGATAGCAGATATTGGAAGTTCATTACATGTCTCATGTATGTGTTAGTATTTTAATTTTGTTTAAGTTTTTCAAGAGCTTGATTAGGTCAAGAATATGTTCTACAAGCTCTGTTCTCTTGACACTGCTCAGCATTTTCCCTACACATTTTCTCTTCAATCCAGACGTTTCTTAACTCCTTCCCTTGTTAGCCTTTGGTTGTTCTCAAGTGTAATGATTTTTCTATGCATCTTGCAGTCTATATGTATGATCAGTCATCTCAAGTGTAATTTTTTTTCTATGCATCTTGCAGTCTGTATGTATGATCAGTCATCAGTCTCCACGATGGTACATTTCAACGAATATTTTTTAAAAAAAAATTGCATTATTTTGTCGAAATTTTGACGAAACCCACCGACGAATCACCGAAAAGGTCCAACAAAGTTGCTATAGCTGTGACGAAGGATTCATCGTAACTCCTTGCCCATTTAATCGCACTTTTGACGAACTTTTGTTGTTGTTTCGACACTACTCCTTGCCCATTTCGCCGCAATTTCGATGAACTTTTACTGTTGTTTTGACAAAATTTTGTTGTTGTTTTGATGCTACTCCTTGCCCATTTCGTCGAAATGGCGACGAACTTCTGGTGTTGTTTCGACGCTACTCCTTCCCCATTTCGTCGAAATTGTGACAAACTTCTAGTGTTGTTTCGACGCTACTCCTTTCCCATTTCGTCGAAATTGCGACGAACTTCTGGTGTTGTTTCAATGCTACTCCTTGCCTATTTCGTCGAAATTGCGACGAACTTTTGGTGTTGTTTCAATGCTACTCCTTGCCCATTTCATTGAAATGGCGATGAACTTCTGGTGTGATTCGTCGCTAGATATACGAAGTTTTTCGTCGATATTACGATGAACATCTAAGTCATTTTATGATGTCGACGACTGACGAATCTACATCGTTATTTCAACGTTTAATTCGTCGTCGGCCTTTCTACAAAAAAATAATGACAAAAATGTTTTCATCATTTCATCACTTTTTCAACAAATATTTGTTGAACGACCAACGAACGTCCATCGGAAAATGGTGTCAAATTCAGTAGTGAATAAATATAGCTCTGCCAAAACAAATGAAAAGAGAATCATCCAGAATAGTCTAAGCTTAGAATTATAGGTAGTTTCCCATGAAAGATACATACTCGTGGGAAATGTTAATGTAATCCTAGACTCAAAAGAGAATCTAGGTGATTTGGGAAGAATTTTGCAATCCCAAAGATGTTTCACATAATTTTTTAACCACAATAGCTTAATTGACATTGTGTTGACCAATGGGATTTACACATGGAGCAATAGAATATCAAGGTTTACAAACATAGTAGAAAGGCTAGACCGCTTTCTAATCTAAGCTAATTGGCTATAGTTTCCTTTACTCCCAAGTTACAAATCTAAACATTCCCAATCTCAAATCATTTCCTAGTACACTTGTGCATCACCAAAGAAAATCCACCCCCAAAATTTTGGTTTCAATTGGAGAAAGTGTGGTTTAGAAGCTTGGAGTTGATGAAGCAATTAGAAAAATGGTGGATGGATCCAAAACTTATAAAAGGTTCCAAAATGTTCAAATTTTACAAGAGGCTCTATCATTTGAAGTAGAATTTAAAAAATTGGAACAAGAACACATTTAAAAACATCTTCAAGGAGAACATGAGAATCAAACTCAAAATGGAGAATCTAAATGAGAAATATCAAGCAAAGAGAAATTATTGTTAACCGAATACAATGAAATCCTCATGAGAGAGAAGTGTTACTAGTGATCCAAGTCATGGGAGACATGACTAGTTGAAGGAGATCTCAACACAAAATTTCTCATAATATAACGAAGATAAAGTAGGGATCGAACATAATTTCTCAAATGAAGGTGAGTGATGGAAGATCCCTCGCAGAGGTGGCAAACATTTAGACAAAAGGTGTTATATTTTTTCAAACACTCCTTATTGGAGAAGATTTCTCCAAACCACTATGCAAAAATTTTCTAGAAAAAATACCACAGTTGTTTACAACTAAGGATAATGAATACCTCAAATGTCTAGATGTTATTGAAGAAGTCAAGAAAATGACCTACCAACTTCACCCAAACAAAGCCCTAGGTCCAGATGGCTTCCCAACATCAGTATTTCAAGCATGTTGGGATTTTATGGGAGTTGACATTTGGAAGCTAATGGAAGAATTTAGGAGGAACGATAAGATTCTCAAGGATCTCATTAATACTAACATCATTTTGATCAAGAAAAAAGCAATATTATGGTTCTCTCAGAAGTTACAGACCAATCTCATTATGCAATATCATCTAAAAAATCATTTCAAAGTAATGATGAGTAGACCCAAGACCATTCTTCCTAAAATAATCTCCTAGGAACAAAGTTGCATCATTCATGGGAGAAACATAGCAAATGGAATAATTGTTGTACATGAGGTCATCCACATGATAAATAAACACAATCTCAAGGACACGATTTTAAATCTTTATATCAACGAGGTATATGATAATGGAAAGACTTGGTTTAGGCAAGAAGTGGCCTAAATGGATGTATGGGCATACCTCTACACCAAGATATTTTGTTGTGATCAATGGTTCTCCTTGTAGTTTTTTGAGGGAGAAAGAGGCATCAAATAGGAAGATCCATTATCTCCTTTCCTCTTTGTCCTAATGACCGACACACTTAGTAGGGAAATAACATGAAAATTGGAGCATGGGCAGGGGAAGGGTGTCACAATTTAACACAATATTCCTACAATCTCTCACCAACTCTTTGTAAATGGAACTCTTGTACAACACCTCAATGATACATGGAATGGATCTAATAAAGGAAACATTGACAAACTTCATCAAATGCTCTCGGAAAATAATTAACACAAAAAAATCATGATTTTTTTCTTCAATACTAAATGATCGGCTCAACGCAAAATTGCATTCACATTGGGAATTTTTTGACACACCTTTGACCACATATCTCGGTATCCCCCTCTTTGGTGGAGCAATAAGAATGCTTTTATGGTCATACACCATAAACAGATACAAAAAAGACTAAAAAATGGAAGGGACGATGGCCTACACTTGCAAGAAGAATAACCATGATCAAAGACGTCATTGTGACCATCCCAATATACATGATGTCATGATAGAGATGACAAATAAAGCAACAAAAGAAATCAATGGAGTCCAAATAAAATTTATGTGGGAAAGATCAAACAAAGTAAAACACATACCACGCAGGGCTTAAATTTGATGGCCATGTAGTTGTATTTGAAGATTTTAACTATAAAATATAGTAAAAATAAATATTTAATTGTATGTTAATACATTCAATTTATTTTAGAAACTGTAATATATATATATATATATATATATATATATATATATATATGTTAATACATATATATATATACACACACATATATATATATACATATATACTTATACATACATACATATATATATATACATATACATACATATATATGTATGTGTATATATATATATAATACATACATACATATATATGTATTATATATATATGTATGTATGTATGTATATTTTTAAATTTTTTAATAGAAACTTCTTCTATGCTTTAATAATAGAATAGAAACTTTTTTAAAAAAAATGCAAACTTCTATTGTTGGAAAACAAATCTCAAATTTTTAAATTTTTTTAAAGATTCTAAATATTTTTGAGTTTTTTTAATAGAACTTTTTATAAAAACAACAATCTTCTCCTTCAAACCATTTTTTTGTTTTCCCAATGCAAAATATTTCATTTTTCTTTTATTAATCTGGTTTTAGAGTTTAATCTTCATTATCTAGACTCCAACAAACAAGAAGCAAAAAGTCAGAAAAGGGAAAGATTTTTTTTCACACTTACAACTTACAACAAAAAAGAAAGAAGATTTGCAAAAAGTAAAGAGATTTTGTTGCACAGTTACAACTTACAACAAAAAAGAAAACGATTTTGCTGCACAGTAAGAAGAGTAAGATGATTTTCATTTTATTTATTTTGTTCTTTTAAAAAAATTCTAACAGTTTATCACAGTAAAATTAAATCTTGTAGGTTTTTTTTATCAAAAATTTTGGATTGCATTTAATAATATTCCATGAATTTTTTTTCCTATTTTTTTGTTTTGATGCAACCAAGTGCTACAACCCCCTTTCCCTATATGGTTGTTAGTTTATATTAAATTATTTTTTTATGGTTCATTTTTTATAAATTTAGATGAATTTGAACAAAATATCTAAATCTTTCTTATTTTTAAAATATGTAGGGATTACAATTTGAAAATGTCTCAGAGAAAAAAAAACCAACCTTCTATAAAACATTTTTTTACATGGTCAAGTACATCCGAAGTTGTAGCACCCAATGAAGATCATAATTTTGATTTAAATGAAGACTTAGATATTTTGGGGTACACTGAAGAGTATGTTGATGAATATCAAAAAGAGAAAATAATACACAGAAAAAAATAAAAAAATAAAAAAATACTTGAAGTAAAACAAGAATTTCATGAGGAATGGAAAGTAAAGTTTAAGTAGCCGAAATGTACAATATATGAAGGAAAACAATTATGAAATGCATATATTGTGAAACACATATTTCAGCTAGACCATGGGGAGTAGGTAATGGTTGCACTAATTTACAACATGATTCATTAGTTACTCATGCCAATTCAAACATTCATAAGATTTCACTAGCTAAATGGACATGTGGGAATGAAAAGAAAGAAAAACCTATTACAAAACATATAGCAAATGTTGATGACATTAACAAGGAAAGAGTCATCACAACTATGAAATTAGTTTTTTGGATGGTTCAAGAGGATTTACCCCTTTCAAAATATGAATCACTTTTCTCTCTTGAAATGACATTACAGTTACCAAACATGCCAAAGAATAAGGACTACAATTCATACACAAACCAGATGGCTACAAATCAATTTCTTTTTGCTATATCTAAGTATCTTGAAAAGGTACAAACTACTAGAATGTTGGATAGTCCCTTTTTCTCTTTGATGTTGGATGAAATTACAAATCGTAGTTTAGAGAAGCATCTTATGGTCTATGCAACTTTTTTAGACTCAAAAGGGTTGGGGTAGCCAACTTCGCAACTTTTAAAGCTCATATATGTTTGTGATGGAAAAGGAAAAATAATTTATGATGTAATCAATGTTTTAAAGGAAGAAAGGGGGCTTTCAAATACATGCTTAATAGTTGTTTCCATAGATGGTACTTCATCCATGGTTGGTAGTGAAAATAGATTTTTTTTTTATGAAAAAAGATGTTTCCAATCTTGTAGGTGTTCATTGCATTGCTCATCATGAAGCTTTAGCAGCATCAGATGCTTCCAAAAAAAATCCTGAATTGTTATTTGTTGAGAAATTAACAAATAAGGTGTATGCTTGGGTACAAAATTCTACTAAAAGAAACAAGGAACTCATTTCTTTATAGGAAGTCATGCAACTTGAAACTCTTCAAACTCTTAAAATTCATGGAGTTAGATGGATTTCAAGAGGACAAGTTATTGAAAGGCTTGTTGTATTGATGTCTCCTATATGGACTTTATGGAAAAATGAAAAGAGAGAGTCATGGTATGATAAGGCAAGAATATTTTCAGTTCAATTTTGTTTGCACATGCCTGCAGATATAATGCTTATGTTGAACAAGTTGACTAGAAAATTTCAAGAAGAGTATGTTAATGTTACATCATTAGGGGCATCTATTGATATTACTATAAACACTTTAAGCAGGTGCTTTATGAGAAGTGATACATTTGTTGATGGTACCTATTACTTATCTAAATTCTTGGATGCCTCTAAATATGGTTATTTAGAGATTACTGATAAAGAGGGCATTGTTCATAGGCATTAATTGTGGTTTGTGGCAATTTCACATGCACATGGTGATTATGTTGATTCACAAAAAAAAAAAACTAAAAATTGGCATTGATGGTTCATTAGAGAGTTGTAAACAACTTGCAAAAGAATATGTTCAAGCACTTATAGATTGTTTGAATGGAAGATTTCCTGATCTTGTGTTTTTCAACTCTATAAAGTTGTTTAGTCCTTGTCATTATCTAAAGGATGTGCATGCTAGAGAAGATAATTCAAAGCATTGGCTTGATAATATTTTTCAACACATGCAACATACTTTATGTGAGGGAGAAGAAAATGAAACATTATTTAATGTTGAAGCTTGTAAACAAGAGTTGCATATATTTGTTAATACTCTTCGTCTTAGTTGTGAGGGATTATCAATGAAGGAAGCTTGGAGGGTTGTTGGTGTCACAGACTCACATACAAGTTTTCCAAACATGAAAAAGCTATGGCAGACAATCCTTACTATTCCAACAAGTACAGTGGCATGTGAACTTAGAGGATTTTCAATGAAAAACATAATAAAAGATATCCGGCGAACAACTCTAACATTAGATATATTGGATGCTTTGATGAGAGTGTTTCTAACAATGCTTGATGTATCAACAGTGGAATGGAGGAGAGTATGAAATTTGGAAAGATGCCAAACAAAGAAGAATTTAATTTTTTTTTAAAGTCTTTTTTTTGTTCACATTTGTAATGGTGATGTATCCCATATGAGGCAGAACACACCAATGCATTATGATTCGTTAGTTTCATTTTAATATCAGTATGTTACAAGTTCTATGCTAATACTATCATAAATCAAATTTATAACAGAATTTGAGTATTTTTAAATTTGAGATGAATGGACATCAGGGGAAAAAAGTGTCATCTTTTTCGACCTATTCTAAGAGATGGTCGCCTAGGTATTGACAGTGCTTCTATGGCAGAGAGGAGGCATGTGCCTTATGCTGAAAATGTTCTTGTCCCTCGCCTATCAGTGCCTTATTATATAAAATTTGACTTGCAAGTAAAAAAAATTGTCATGCGAAAGGAAATAATGAAGACTAAACCATAGAAAAAAAAATCATGATGGGCAAGGTGGACCGTCAAATTTAAACCTTGATACCACTCAATGCTTGGGATATGATGAAAATGGAAAAGTCCACTAGAGGTGTAGAAATTTGGGACATCCAAAAATAGAACATTGTATTAGAGGAAAAGTTAACATGGAGAATTTTCCAAAATCCTAGTGCACAATGGTGTATGATTCTGAGAGATAAAAATCTAAACAGTGAAGATCGCAAGAGAATATTAACAATTGCCAATCCTGCAAGCTAATCGTAAATATGAAATTTCATGATGAAACATAGACTGAAAATCACTAAAAATATCGCCTAGATGATTAATAATGGTAAGGAGACATCATTTCGTTTCAATTCATGGAACAGACATATACCCATGGAAAAAGTCACAAAATTAGAGGAGGCTATACAAGCAATGACAAACATATTTAGAGAAAAAGTAAAATATTATATAAAAATAATCAAAGTAATGGCAAAATAGATTTCAAGTGGAAATAATTTTATATTCTCACAATGAAAACACAAAAAATTGTTGAGGAGCTACTCCTATACAAGCAACAATGAACATATTTAGAGAAAACGTAAAATATTATATAGCAATAATTGAAGTAATTGTAGATTTGATTTCAAGTGGAAATAATTTGATATGCTCACAATTTAAACACAAAAAATTCTTGAGAAAGAGCACGTGGGTAAGTGCACCAATCTGTGACACAATTTAGGTGTCAAATTGTAAAAATTCGCAAAAAAAAGGCCAAAATTGGCCATTTGATGCATGCCAAATTTGGCGTGCACCAAATGCCAAAGATGAATAAAAGAAAAAAACACATTTTCAAACTTCATTTCACTTCAACCCATGGCTTGGCTTGGAGGATTTGAGGTTTGCAACTCATGCTCGCCAAATATCATCCATTATTTGCATCCTTAGCTTGTTATTTTTCACAAGGATGTCGCCAACATGTCAGAGATGTCGAAGATTGTGAAGAGGTATGTATTTTTATTCTATTTATTTCAAATTTGATTTAGAATGCAGATTGAAATAGGTTTTTATAATAAAATTTTGTTCTAATTCGTAGGGAATGAAACTCCACCTCCAAATATTGAGAATTCATAGTCAACCCCTCAGGAAGAGCCTCCTATTCAAGAAAAACCTGAAATGTCTCCATCAATTCATAGGAATCCTCAAGGAACACAAGAAAATTTTCCAAATCAAATTAAAAACAATAAAAGAGACATTGAACAATTAATTGGAAGATTAATTGAGCATGTCGAAACCTACCCTTATAGGAGAGGGATTGCTGAATCATTTAAGTCAATTGTATCTCATGTAGGAGAAATGAGCGAGAAAATAAATTTTTGGTCAAATAAGAGGCATGAGATGAGACAATATTATGCTGTAGGTTTGTCATATGCAGATGTTAAGAAATGAAAAATTAGAAAAGCCGACCTGTGTGCCCTATTTACAGACCCAAAAACCAATGCACCTTTGTCTCATACATCCAGGAGGTTCCCCATCCGTTGGTGCCACCATGAGTTAATTAAAAATAAATTTTGGGAGCGATGGTAGATGGTATTTGACCAACCTCCATGCAATAACCATGAGGTATCACAATATTTTTGGAGGAAACTCTATTGTGAGTCTATCCTCAATAAGATTCCAAATTATTTTGATAGCTTAGACTTATAGGGTAGAGGTGGGGGCTCCACACATGATAGACCTATTGCACGACGTAATCCACAGTTGGCAATGAGACCCTTGTCCAAACCCATGTTGGAGCATGTCGTCGTTCCTTCCATTGTTAAGGATAGTATAGAGGTGGACACATTGGAGTCGATTGGATCACTCACCTAGACCATTTTACATGTGAGGCCTCTAGTAGAGCCTAGTGTGGAGGAGACGTGTAGGCCCCGAGCTCCCCCCACCATTGTGGCACTTGTAGTGTAGTTTGCACGTACGATTATCAGAGTGCTCAGGATGCAGCTACACAACCTACATCAGTTGCAAAGGTGATGGCTTTCATAGATGATTTGTTGAATGATACATTCGGCATTGACACTCAGGTAAAATTTAGCAAGTTCATTTAATGTTGTTTATTAATTATATTTTGAAATTTAAGAATAATTAAATTAGTAGAATTTTGATATGATGAAATTTCAAGGTTAGAGTGTTCATGAGACATGCCCCATTCCTATAGACCCTTATTTTTTCTCGACATTGAGTCCACATGTATGCAACTAGTATTAAAGATATTATTATTGCATTTGAACAGTTCAATGCTATATTTGAATGTTTGTCTCATAACATGCTTTGGATTTCAAATAGTTTCCTGGTAGAACTTCAACCTCCACACCTCACAATTCATTTCCTCAAAAAACTTACACTCAGGTAGCCTTTATTCACTAATGGTGTTGTAAAACAATGTTAGCTAGTTTTCATAATTTTGCATATACAAATCTAAAAAATTGATGAGAAACACAAATATTGCATTTGTATTCCTTGATCATGTCACATTATCTTCTCCTAATTCACTTTTTGTTCCTTCATTCCTTCCTAATCTCATCCCATTAACATTTAATAGCTCACCCTACCATTTACTCTTTCATTTAACATTTGCAAATGTTGACATCAGACAGCCCTAGTGATGTTGGTGGCATAATGGAGCATGGATTTGCTGTAGCAATAGCCAGTTCTAATCCATTGAGAGAGATATGCAACAAATTAGTCGATTTGACATTATATTTACTCTTTTATGGTCTATTATAGAAATTTTTCACGTACTTTTGTGTATCTTAATTTCTATTTTGATGGTTGCTGCAGGTGGTTGTCACTCCAAATTGTGGACGTGGTAATGATGTAAATGTGAATGATGACTATCTATATGCGGTAAGTGATTATATTTTGTTATATGTCATTCCACAATTCATTTTTTGTGTATTAACATCTTTACATTTTATTGTATCAATTGAAGGTCTAGAGTGAAGAGAAGAGGACTAGTGAGCATGCTCGAAAGACTAAAGAACCAACAATCACTCCATCCAGCCAAATTTTGAAGGCAACACGGGATCTATTTCCTTCCCCTAGAGGGAAATGACTGTCTTAGGGTCATTTTTTGTATGCTTGTGGCATTTTGGAACATATATGTTTTGTACCATCGATATATACGTGACATTTTATGTCCATAATATGGCTCCTTTGTATTAAGCCTGTATTGCTTTTTTGGACATATTATATATACTTTTATCAATATATATCATTGTATACCTTACGGCTTTTTGATTAAAAAAATCTTATTTTGCTACTACCATTCTTAAATGATGTTATCATGTGTATTGTGTAAATCGTATGCTTGAATGTTGTAGGCATGGATTTTGTTTACATCTAATATTTAATTAATTACTATCGATTGCTCAATAAGCTCCATCTAAAGCATATTGTGTAAATAAGCTTCATTTCTGGTGGTTTGTATCCTTTGGAATGCTTCAATTAATTGCACCTCAATTATTTGGATATATGCTTCACTTATTCACATGTATACTTCACGTATAGTGTGTGTATTCACGTGTATGCTTCATGCTTCCAATACATAGCAACAAAAATCTTTTGGGGAGAAAATTGCAAAACCAAAGGGCGGGTGCATGAAGTTGGGTTATACTTTTATGGCCAACTTCAAAAAAAGATTGGAAATGACATAACGTGAGCGCATTATAACACGCTCGCATTATTTCATTTTAAAAGAAAAAAAAGGTGAAAGCTATTCATTTTCTCTTTTTTGTTTTTCTGCTCTGCCCATGGCCAAAAACCCTCATTTTCGCGCTTGTGTTCTAGGAGGCATTCTTTAAAATTCATCAACAATAGTTGCTTTTCGTTCGCAAAGATGGCGCCACGACGATAAAGAGGTGCAGGAGGTAAGTATTGTTTGTTATTTGTTTTGAATTTCTTAGTTTCAAGTTGATTTTGTTTGTTTTAGGTTAGATTTGATTGTTTTTTTTTAATTTGTAGGAGATGCAAATAATCCTGAAAATCCTCAACAAGAAGAACATGCAAATCCTCCTCAACAAAATCAACCTCCCCCACCAATCATTCAACACCCTCCTAGCACTCAAAAAAATTTGAGGAGTGAAATTGAAAACAACAAAAAACAAATTGAGGATCTTATCAATAGGTTGAGTGATCCAAATGCTTCAACTGCAGAAAGAATGACACTAGCAAATTCAATGAAAGAGATGTTAAAAAATGTAGATTCAATAACCCAACAAATAACAGGATGACAAGATAGGAGGCAGGTAGCTAGGGCATATTATGCAAATAAACTATCATATAAACAAGTACAAGATTTGAAAATTACTAAAGGTGACTTGTGCTCTCTATTCACTGACCCTAGAACAAATCAAAATCTTAGCCTCAATGCGAAGAGGTTTCCTATTCATTGGTGCCACCACCAAGAGATTAGGAACCGTTTTTATGATAGGTGGTACTTGGTCTTTGATTACCCACCATGCAATAATTGTGAAGTCCCCCAATATTTTCTTAGGAAACTATACAGTGAGTTTGTATTGAACCAAATCCCGAATTATTTTGATATGAGGGAGTTTCAGGGGAGAGGTGGGGGGTCGGCTTAGGATAGGCTTGGTGCACAATCGGATCCTGCACAGCAAGGGAGATGACCTCTCGCTAGGTCGCCTCGTGAGCACATTGTTATGCCTATCGTTGTGAAGGAGAGTGCTGACATAGAGACATTGCAGGCGATCAACACTTTGACCCGGAGTGTCATCCATCATACTAGCCCTATTGTACAATGCCATCTAGGGGATTATTCGGGTGGTGGCCTTCAAACCCATGTGTGTCAATCTTGCAGGGTGATTTGTTCATATGACCCCACCGGCACTCAAGAGGCTGCTATGTAGGATCCGTATGCTGCTACGCAGGATCCGTATGCTGCTACACATGATCTGTATGCTGCTACAGGGATGGGTAGGACGGCTAACATTTTGCATCGTGCATATGGTATTGATAGTCAAGTAAAAGTCAACATGTTCATTGAATTTAATTTATTAAATTTTGATTCTAAAATGCATGATTAACTAATTTAGTTTTATTATTTTAATAAAATTTCAAGGTCACGGTGTTGAGACTGGATACACCGGTCCTCCACCTACTTATTTCTACAGTACACCTATCAGTGGGGTATGTAACTAGTAAGCAATCATAAATTTATTACATGTTAATAGCATTGTTTTACGAATGGTATTTTAATACATGTGATTTTGGATGTTGAATAGGCTAATATTGGCAGTTTCAAGCAAACACCTCCTTGTGCCAGTGGATTCACTCAAACATACACAAAGGTAATAGAATAAAGAGAACTTAACTAATGAATTCTACTTAATAGATTTGTGTATTTTATATTCATATTTTTGGTTATGTTGCATTACACATCATTCAAACTCAAAGCATTACTTCAAATTCCATAACTAATAACTAGATGTTGATAGATGACAAAATTTCAACTGTACAATATAGTTGTTTAGAAAGACAACATAAGCAACACGATGCAATTACTTCACATGGAGGCATGTGCTTGCAAAGGTGAACCACCATGACAAACTATGGATGCTTGGAAAAAATCTATGAAACCATAACAGTAAGCAATAGCATAGACAAGGAAGTTAGTGATGTAGAGCATCATATCAAAACACTCAATCATCAGGGTACATCTGATGCAGAGCATCCAACAAACACCATCAACATCATTTCTTCAAGGGATTTCAATCCCAAATAGAATCAGGAGAAGATCAAATATAATTTCATCAGAAATCTACTTTTCATTCAACCAAAATCCACTCAAATTCTCTTAGCCATTCCATAGGCCATCATTCATCATTTCACTAATTAGTATTCCAATTGACTCATTCAAAAGAAAAACCATATTAAAGAAAACTTTGACTTAATCAATTAGATTCACATCATTCTCAACCACCATAAAAACAACATAAACCTGATTATTGACACTTGAACAATTCATCCTTTCATTTATTCACCAAGGCAACAAATCAACTAAACCATACCTCACTGTTATCATACCATTATCAAGCACTATACTCACCATATTTTGACTATACAACAGTCTATTTATAGGTTACAAACTCCTGCTACAATAGAATCTTGATTATCATCTTGTGGTTAATCACCAATTTGTTCAAAAGGCTTCATAATAGTCACCCATCCAACCATCAAAGTCACCAAACCCGTCTTATACACCTTAACCAAATTTAGTAACATCAATCATATCATTAGTTTGATAGTAACCAAGCTCTCAATCATATCATAGAAGCTTTGAAAGGATACAAGTTAGAAATGTTTAAGATAGGAGAGATTGCCACCCCAGGAGGTAGCTCTATTTCATAATTATTTTGGCCAAACTTGTAGACCACCTTGCAAGGTCCTATCTTCTTCATCATGATTTTGGTATAATTTCCTTTTGGAAGTCTCTCCTTCTTCAAGTGTGCCATCACCAAGTCTCTAACCTTGAATTGGACATTCCTCTTCTTTAAATATGCCTTTTCCTTATACTTCTCAACATTCTTTTGAAGGATTTCCTTCACTTGTTGATGAATATCCCTGATGGTAACAACAAAGTCCTCACCTTGAGTACTTCTCCTAGCAGCTCCTTGTAGATCTCTTAGTTCATAGACCCCTCTAGGGTGCATGCCATAGACTACCTCAAAAGGGCTTCTACCAATGCTCCTATTCATGGATTCATTATATGCAAATTCAGCCTAAGGTAAAATCAGATCCCAAGCTTGTCCATGCTCCTTGGTAAGGCATCTTAAGAGGTTTCCCAATGATCTATTCACCACTTCAGTTTTTCCATCCATTTGTGGATGGTATGCTGAACTAAAGGACAGATTTTTTCCTTGAGTTTCTTCCATAAGGTCCTCCAAAAGTGACCAATGAATTTAGAATCCCTGTCAAAAACAATGCTTAAAGGCAGTCCATGTATCCTAACAACCTCCTTAAAGAAGAGAAATGCCATATGAGATGCATCATTGGTGCATTTGCAAGGAAGCAAATGTGCCATCTTACTAAATCTATCAACTACCACAAAGATACTATCAAAAGCTTTTTGGGTTCTAGGAAACCCCAAGACAAAGTCGATACTCACACACTCCCAAGGACTATTGGGAATGGGCAATGGTTGATAGAGTCCCACATTTGATGAATTTCCCTTTGCCCTTTGAAATATTGTGCAGAATTCCACATACCTTCTCACATCCACCTGCAACTTTGGCCAATAGTAAAATCTCCTAACTTGTTCTAAGGTCTTGTCAAGGCCAAAGTGACCTCCAAGACTCCCACTGTGTTTCTCCTTTATGATATTATCCCTCTTTGAGCATTTACGCACACAAAATTGGCTTCCTTTGAAGAGAAAACCATTCTACAATAAAAAGTCAGCGAATTCACCATGAAAAGAATTCAAATGTTGCTCACAAACATTGTATACCTCCTTGAAATCTGAATCTTCATGATACATATCCTTCAATGCTTCAACCCCCATGCTTTGGAGCTGGATCTCTTGCACTAGAGGTGCCCTTCTACTGAGAGCATCTGCCACCTTATTTGTTTGGCCCTTCTTCTGCTTTATTGTGAAAGTATAGGCTTGCAAAGACTCTACCCACTTCATGTGCCTATGACTGAGTTTGTCCTGTGCATTCAAAAAACTCAAGGCATGATTATTAGTATAAACAACAAATTCTTTAGGTAACAAGTAGTGCCTCCACTTTTTGAGGGCTTGGACCATAGCGTACAACTCCAAATCATAGGAATAATAGTTCCTCTTTGCTTCATTTAGCCTCTCACTATAAAATGCAACTGGTCTGCCTTCTTGGCTCAAAATAGCCCCTATTGCTTTATTTCTAGCATCACACTCAATGGTAAAAATTTTATCAAAATCAGGGAGCACAAGTATAGGTTGTTGTGCTACTCTCATTTTTAGATATTCAAACCCTTTATCAGCCTCATTGGTCCAACAAAACTTACCTTTGTTACCTCCTTTGATGGTGTCCAAGATTGGTGCACAAATTTGGCTAAAGTTCTTGATGAACTTTCTATAAAAGCTTCCAGGTCCATGGAAGCTTCTCACATCTCCCATGGATTTTGGTGTTGGCCAAGTAAGAATAGCATCCACCTTTGAAGGATCCATCTTCAAAATTTCCTTGGAGATGAAAAAACCAAGGTAGACTAGTTCTTCCTTCATGAATTCACACTTTTCCATGTTGATCAACAGCTTCTCCTCTTGTAACCTCCTTAGTACCATGTCAAGGTGCTTCAAATGTTCTTCTTTAGACCTGCTAAACACAATGGTGTCATCTAAATAAACTACAACAAACTTTCCAATGAAAGGTCTCAATACCTCATTCATAAAGCACATAAATGTACTAGGGGCATTTGATAACCCAAAGGGCATTACCAACCAATCATAGAGCCCTTCATTAGTCTTAAAAGATTTCTTCCATTCATCCCCCTCTCTGATCCTTATCTAATGGTACCCGCTCTTTAGATCAATCTTGGAAAAGTAAGATTCCCCTGATAGATAATCCATGAGGTCCTCCATTCTTGGCATCGGGAACCTATATCTGATTGTGATCCTATTAATGGCTCTTGAATCAGTGCAAAGCATCCAATTCCCAGCCTTCCTTGGTGCTAGGATAGTAGGAACAACACATGGGCTCAAACTCTTCCTCACTAGTCCTTTATCCATCAACTCTTGCACTTGTCTTGCAATCTCCTCATTTTGAGCAGGTGTCATCTTGTATGCAGCCTTATTGGGCAATGTAGCCCCTGGAATCAGATCAATATGGTGGCTTATATCCCTAATGGGAGGTACGGAACTAGGTAATTCATTCACCGTTATGTCCTTGTACCTTTCCAACAACTCTTGGACTTCCTTTGGTGCATCTTACTTCTTTGTAGGCAGATCTGCTTCACTTTTTGGCTTCATAATCAGGAAGAATCCTCTTCCTCCTCCTTCCTTCAAGGTCTTCATGAACTCCTTCTCACCCACCATCAAAACACTAGGCCCTTCATGCTTTGCCTTGTCTTCTTCTAGGAGAGGTGAAAGGTTGTAAGTCTTCCCATCCTTCACATTGGAGTATGTGTTCTTCTCCCCATCATGCTTGGTCTTCCTATCAAACTGCCAAGGCCTACCAGAAATATATAGTTTAATACTTGTACTCAAAAAAAAATTCATTAGATCTCATACATTATAAATCATGACGTGGATCTCGCTATTGTAACTTTTTTGTGATTGAATAATTTGTTATTTTATTTTCAGATGTTGGTTGTGGGAACACCTCCAAATGTTACAAGGGCAATGGATATTGGTGTTTCATCCACTATACAATCCTCCTGGCTCTGATAGAGGAGGTATGAGGAAAATTACTAAATTTCAATTTACATTTGTTGTTATAGATGTTAGTTCTAGTGAAAAATCAAACCATTATTGATTCGCAGTTTAATTCCTATTTGGATGGTTTATATAGGGCTTGAGCATGCCTGAGAATCGGCATGCAAATATTTCCATCATGGAGAGTGATCATGAGATAGTCGTAAGTGATTATTTTGTTAAATATATCATTTCTTATAATGTGATTTCTATATATTAATGTCTTTACTTCTTATTGTAATAGTTAAAACTTCACCAAGAGTGAAACTGTAGGAGGAGCACAGGAGCACTCCTCGAGCATAGAAAAAATGAGTGATAGACTTATCGCCATCAGATTGCCAAACAAAGGGAAAGAATTTATTTCCAGAGCATGGAGAGAAATGAATTTTGATTTCAAAGCCCTTTGTTGTATGCCTAGACATGGCAATTTTGTACATATCTTGTATTGGATATATTTGACATTGTATGCCTATATGGCATTCGAGTGTAAGCCTATATGGATATTTTGTAACTATATTTTATACTTATACCGACATATATTGATGTATGTGTACATGGCTATCTAGTTAATACAAATTTTTTTTATCGATGGTGTCCATATTTGCTCTTTTTGACAATGTCAAAAGCATGGCTGCATACAGATTAGGCAAAAGACTTTTCCTTTTAGATTAGCGATGCATGGAAGTTTCAAAAAGTATCCTTGATATTACAAAAAGATATGTGTTTATACCATAGAAGAAAAAATATTTTGGGGAAAATTTTGGCAAACCAAAAGTATAATATTTTATGAAAAAATCAGGAAAAAGTCTAGAAAAAATCATATTTAAAAAAAAGGTAAAAAAAAGTAGAACAAGAGATAAAAACTTAAAAAAAAAAAATTAAAGGCATTTCCATAGCATAGAGATATAGAGAGAAAATAAAATAAAGAGTTTAACTAATAAATTTAAAAAATAGATTTTTGTAGTTTATATTCATATCGTTGATTACATTGCATTGCACATTTTTCAAACTCAAAGCATTGCTTCACATTGCATAACTAATAACTAGATGTTGATAGATGACAAAATTTCAATTACAATATAGTTTTTACAAAGTCAACCTAAGCAATTATGCAATTACTTCACATTGCATAACTAATAACTAGGAGCAGCTCCCAATTGCATTTACTTGTCATGGCATTCTATGAGACCACATTTCTTTGAGGCATTTTTTCAAACAATTCCTGCCTTGTCTATACTACCACATTTTTGATACATGTCTACCAAAGCATTTTTTCAAATAGTTCACTGCCTTGTTGCTATGGCTGAAATCCTAAAACAAGTGCTTTCGAACAAGCTATGAATGCTTCCAAAAAATCTATCAAAAGCATAATAGTAAGCAATATCATAGACAAGACAGTGAACTCTTTGAAAAAATGCCTCAAAGAAATGAGGTCTCATGGTGATGGAATTCCATGACAATCAAATGCTTTTGATTGTCATGGAATTCCATCACCATGAGACCTCATTTCTTTGAGGCATTATTTCAAAGAGTTCACTTCATTGTCTATGCTAACACATTTTTTATACATGTCTATCAAAGCATTTTATCAAACAGTTCATTGCCTTGCTGCTATGGCTAAAAGCCTAAAACAGGTGCTTTCAAACAAGCTATGGATTTTCATGGCATTCCATCACCATGAGACCACATTTATTTGAGGCATTTTTTGATATGTAATAAGGTTCCAAGAACCATCTTTCATGTCTTTTAACAAGTTTTAGTTTTGGAGTCAAGTCTTGTTGTAAAAACAAGGTCTCCTTCCTCACCATGTAAACTTGATTCATCTAGGAAAACTAAAGAATTAAAGTTCCTTGATGTATCCAAGTCCTTGAGGGGAGTTGAATTGACATGTGTAGTGTTTTTGGTGTCTTTTATTCTTTTGAATACACCTTTGAAGCCTCATTTCAATCGGGCTTTTGTGAAGTTGTAGTCAATTGCCTTAACTAGGCAATTAGGTGTCTAATTGGAAAAAAAGTTAGTTTCCAACGTCCACCTAATTCAAATGTCAGTTGGAGGATTTTGGGAAGAGTGGTTGGAATTTAAATAAGCCTCTCATGGTCGAGGCATGGCTGTTGAATCATTTTTTTTGAAGATCTAATGAAAGAAGTGGTTGTTTTCTAGAAATTTCTGTGTAATTTGCTACTAAAACGCGTGGTACGACCTCTGTACGATCTGTACGGGCTCAACCCTATTATGGTTGGAAAGAGGAGAGTGTCATATTTCATTTTAAGGTGTTTTGGTTAATTTTCATCAAGTATAAGTGGACATATCTTTGTTTTAGTAGTAGCAGGTCAAGAAACCCTCAAAACTAGGGTTTGGCCAAAAAATGCTTCTATCTTCCACTCCCACGGTGTATAGATGCTAATTTCTTTTGGGATGGAAGGTATTTATGTATATTTTCATCTTTTCAAGGTTTTGGATAATGGCCAAATGTGTGGGGAAAGTTACAAACTGATCTAGGCCTGACATCTTCATGTGACAGGCCTAGCTTGTAAAGCAAAAATTAGAGTTTTGCTTGTTTTGAGAGATTTTTGTTCAAGGTGGAACTTAGGAATGATTGAAATGGTTGTAAGTAGTTTGTAGGAGTTTGAAACAAGGATTTGGGGAGAAGGGATGGGCCTAGATAACTAAAAACCAATCAAGTGCACTCAATTAGGCCTCTTGAAGACAACGTTAGTTTGGTCCATGGTTGCTTTTCCAACCACTGTCAAGAAGTAAAATTTTGTGGCCTTGTAGAGGCATAATATACTTGCATAAAAATAGCAGTTTACATTAGATACAGGTTTGTGGGTGAGAATTAATTGGACTGTCCTACCGGGAAGTGCTACAAGCAATTGGGGGTAAATAGGCCTACTAGTTGAGAAATGAACTCATGGGGTTTCCTAAGTGCTAAACATGGCTATGGTGTTTTGATTGTGGTCTGTTAGAGCATGTTTCAAGTGATTATAAGTCCTTCAAAAGTATGAGATTCAAGGACCCTTGGTGAGTTGATTTTTCCTTATAGAAGGACAGTGATTTGATGGTGTGTTGATAAGAGTATTTGAGAGAAGCAGTCATAAAAGAACCTCTGCCATCTAAGATTGGTGTACTTCCCTGCTCACTCTACATCAACTTTGAATCCTTGCATCTAAAGGAAATTTCCTCAACATAAATACTCTCTCAAGGTTAACAATCATACATTGACCTTCTTGCCCATCTTAAAGTTTGGACCACATCCATTACCTCCACTTAGAACTCAACATCCTTGGTCTTCTTGGTTCCCATGCCTTCATATGGTTATGCAAATGAAAATGAAGCAAAGTAATCACCTCCTTCTCCGCTGGCTGGAAGAATGCATGCTTAATGTTTTGATACATGATATCAACTCTCTCTTCTCCTCTCATGGTTGAATATCGAAATCCAGTATGGTGGGTCTCCAGAGTTCCAATAATCTATCTTCCTCTTCCACCAAATGCTGGCCTGATCCACACATCTGCTAGCCTAATTGGATTTGTTTTTTGAAAGCTGAAGTTTCTCCTAAGTCACCAATGTAGCTCTCTCTGTCTTTTCAAACTCTTTCATTGCTACAAATCGTATTTGGTATTTAATCATCTGTACCACATGGTTGATGTGCTTTGAATCATCAGTAATAGTCTTCAAAATTGGTTGCTAGTACAAGTTCATTATGCTTTCATAATACTTTGTAACCATGGAGTTCAGCCATTCCTTGATGCCATCAAGTGAAGATTGAGGAATGGCGTCAATGTGGAGTACATCCTGCTTGAAGTCTTTGAAATCAATAGCCATATCAAATTCCTTTTTCCCAAGTCCTACTCTCTCAAGGTTAACAATCTCAATCTCACTAATAATGATTACTACTAAGAAAGGTAATTCCACTGACTCTACCAAATAGTTTACCATAAGAATAATAAAAGCAGAGGATTTGAAAGGAACTCCATGAAAACCAAGCTCTTTAAATGGTACATATCAAAGTCTAGTTCAAAACATTTTTGATGAGGCTGCTCCCATAGCTCTCTTACTCATTTGACAAAACCTTGAAACTCTGTATTGATTTTATTTTTCATGTCCCTCTCTTGTTGTTCTTCCTCAATTTCATCAAGATCATACATTTACCTTCTTGAACCTCCTAAAGTTTGGACCACATCCATTACCTCCACATAAAAATAGACATCCTTGGTCTTCTTGGTTCCCATGCCTTGACATGCTTATGCAAATGAAAATGAAGCAAAGTAATCATCTCCTTCTCTGTTGGTTGGAATAATGCATGCTTAATGTTTTGATACATGATATAAAATCTCTCTTCTACTCTCATGGTTCAATACCAAAATGTAGTATGGTGGGCCTCTAGAGTTCCAGTCATCTTTCTTCCTCTTCCACCAAATGCTAGCCTGATCCAGACATCTGCTAGCCTAATTGACTTTGTTTTTGAAAGTTGAATGGTGCAGGAGCACCCACACCTCACCCTCAATTTGTGATTGTTTGATGGTAAATTCGGAGGAAAGTTGGTAAATTTTAGTATGTTGATGTCTTTTTGTCTTAAATAAGGTCTAATAGACCAATCTTTTATGTACTTTGGGAATTAATAGGTTAGGGTGGACAAATGTGCAAAAGCACTCTTGAATTAAATAATTGTTGATATTGCCATAAAGGAAAATTATGTAAAAAGTAGGTGGGAGTGCAGAGAAAGAGTCTAAAACTCATGTTATAAGGGTGTCTAAGTGGTCCTAGGCCTTTATAATATTAAATTTGCATGATAAAGCTTAGTAAGCAAAACCATTCTTAAATAATAAATACTAGTATTTGTAGGCTTAATAAGGGTTTGGTGGTTCAAAGACAGTTATGGGCATTGAAGGGAGATGATTCTCATTTGAAATGTATTAAAAACATCATTCAAGCCTAAATGGGGGTTCAATCAATAGTTTTTTTGAAGATTGGTGCTCTTCACAATGCCTAAAACTGTGGAATTTCAACATTTTTTTGAGTTTTTAGTTTCTTTTCTCTATGTACGGCCTAGTACATGCCTCTTACGAAAAGAAAATCATGAAACATTGTGGTGGCAGGTCTTAACCTAGATTTCAATCTATTTTGATACACCTTTGGTTGTTTTAGTGAAAGGAAAATCCATTTTTCTTTATTCAGCCTATACAGACGAGCAGGGTCTGAGTTTACTATAATTTTTGTGATGTAGCCCTTCCTCATACTATGGTGAATTGTGAATCAGAGGAAAGGTTTACAATGTGTTGTTTTCAAGTTTCCTTAACTCTTTTAATAATGGTAAGGCGTTTATAGGGCTGGTGATGTTGTTTTAGGTTGAGAATGTGAGATTTCATTGCTACAGATCATCTCTGGGATTTAATCATTTGTACCACATGGTTGATGTGCTTTGAATCCTTGCATCTAAAGGAAATTTCATCAACATAAATACTGCTACTCTCTGAAGGTTAACAATCTCAATCTCACTCATAGTACATTTACAACCATATTCAATGATTTGCCTTCAAAAGGCTACAAATTCAAATATTGACTTAAATAGCCTTCAAGAGGCTTTAAATAGCCTTTACAAATGATTCTACATCTTTCCAATCATTCCTAACTGTTCTTTTTGTAACTAACATGACTTATTACATTACAAATCAATTGTGGATGTGTTCTGACCTTATTCAATTGACAAAACTCATAACACAAAACTAACTTAAAATATTTTCGTGTACCAAATTTGCTCAATAACCTTGGTGCCCCTACACCAAATTTCATTATTTTAGTAAATGTCATTACAATTAAATCTCATTACAATGCCTTAGTTACTTTTTTCTCACAGATATTTTACAATGTCACTCATACATTTGAGATTCTCTTATAATGTCTACATCATAGGTTCTCACTTAGAGGTTAACTTCAAATGAGAAACTTGAGATTCCCTCACAAAGCTTCACACACTCTTTTATAATGGCTTGAAATCAAAATTGAGATTTGTCAAGATCATTAAAATAAGGATGTTGCATTGCTTTTTTGGCTGAGATTCTCTTCGATGGCTCCAAAATCAGCATTTTTTGCAAGGAGAGACCAATCAATTTTTACTAGTTTAGTTACAGATAGGCAAAGTAAAAGAATAAAAAGAAACAACTCATCTCCAAAATGGAAATGAAATGAAAATAGATGGAAGGCACTTACAGATAGGCATGGCAGTCTATCAACTTAGTAACTCTTGCTCATACATCTTCATTGCGAGTTCCAAGATACCTATTGCACACAACACCTCTCATGAATCTAGAATATCTTGAAATTCGAGATGCTCCTATAATGTCTACATCATAGGTGCTCATGATAAGGTTAACTTCAAATGAATAACTTGAAATTCCCTCACCAAGCTTCGCACACACTTTTTGAATGGCTGAAAATCATAATTGAGATTTGGCTTCATAATCAAAATAGGGATGTTGCATTGCTTTTATGCCTGAGATTCTCTTGGATGGCTCATAAATCTGCATTTTCTGCAAGGGGACACCATTCAATGTTTACTGGGTTACTTACAGATACGCAAAGTAAAATAAGACATGATAGCATTGGCATCAAACCAATTAATATGGATACAAGTATAAATTAATAAGATCCATTGTGCATATACTTACAAATTAATCTAATGAACCATTTGGATCTACTCTACTCTTTATTGTGTCAAGTATTGCCTCATGGTCAGACTCACGGACCTTCCACAAGGTCTTGTTCAAAGTTCTGCCCCCATATTTTCTCAAATGAACATTGGATGCCATAACAAGGTTCGAGTAATGAAGAATCTTACGATGCATGTCAAAGTCCTCAAATAGCCAATGTTTAACACTGTTATGTGGGTACCTTCTAAGCCACGTTCCAGTAACAACAACTAAGCCTGTAGGGTATTCGATGTTTTCTCCATCTATAACTGGGGCTTCCAATTTCTTTTTAGCCTCAACATAATGACATAAGTAATAGTTTGTTCCCTCTTTGTTTTCTTCATCTGCAATAACTGCATAAACATGCCCTGCATTGATATGTGCATAAAATAACTCAAAATTAGTAAACATTATGAATACAATAAAAAGAAAGATAACAATATGGAATTTGAAAAACTAAGCAAGTAGATATATTATCTAGTTGAACTAGATCTAATACATGGTCAAAGTTCACCGATGATTCCATCTGTGTTAGTTCTAATGCTGTCAGAGGGCGATATGTGTGAAGTTGGGTAAGATAACTTGTCAACCATTTTTCAACCCACTCCCCTGACTCACAATCATTTCAGGCTTGCATTGTACATGAAGAACAAAAGCATGCCATCTTACATGTATCGATACTCCATGAACCTGCATTTGAGCTAAGGAAAGAGTGTAGCTCACTCGATCCTGTTAGTGTACAACAATCCTCATATGGTGCAATGTTTGTATCATCCATCAACCAAAAAAATATATGAACTGAAGATGTACCTTCATTACCTGGACCCATCAAGGCATTACACCACTCAACAATTGAACTTGCATCTGTCAACTTTGCACTGTCTATATACTTTAACTCTTCTCATGCTAATGCTCTTTTCACACATGCTCCTACACCATCATGCTCCCCCTTTCCATACCCGGCCTCACAGAAGTTCCACATATGCTAAACACCTATAGTGAGATGCATCTTGCACAACCAGTAGAACATGTGCGTGTTTTTGAACTGTGTTGCATAGTTATCCAACCATATTATATACCGACCGTATGCTATGCCCCTCTAAGCCAAATCACTATAAAACATCTAGAATCAACCTTGCACAAGCTCTAGAGAATGTGTTTGATCATCACTAATATAAAAGTGATACTCCCTCAATACCTTCCTTTGGTCCTCTATACTATTAGCTGCATGAATGAATGCTATGTGAAAAAATATTGAAACCTGTGTTGAGTTGTAATACTGTGACTGCACCTCACATTGTGGTTGTAGAGTGTAGTTCTCTACAAATTCAACCACTCATACTATGTTGCGAACTGGAAAGGTGTCCTTGTATAGATTGAATTGTGTGTCCATCCATCGGGCTCTATGGGTATGCCTTGCATACTCATACACTAGATTCTCACGAAACATGGACATAAACTAATACACTGGAATCTTCTCACTAACCAAATAACACCTTTTTGCTTGAGACCCATCTTTTGTAGCATATTCCACTGTTTTATACTTCCCGAAATCTACTAGTTTATGCCCCACCTCATATGTGCTTTCCATATGTTGACATACTCGCATTCGTTGAAAGCCACCGCAATGCTCGCATGAACCATCCAAGCATGTTCTCCTGTAGATATTTGGCCATCCTCTATTTGACATAAATTTTTTGATAAGAGCTCTCTTGAAGATTTTGGTGGGGCTTCTATGCCACAATCCTGCAAAACATCATTAGTATGCAAATCTAAACATATAGAACGATAAACATCATAATGGTTAGTGAATTCAATATGTAGTCTACAACAACAAGTAGTGCGTGTGTGATTTATCTTGACATAAAAAGGTTTAAGCATTTCAAATAATCTTTGAGAAATACTAATTTGAGGATAAGAATTTTGAAATTTATGAAAAAATTGGGTTTGAGTCATAGCCAAAAAATGCTTTGGATGTGGCTCATGGTTCCGACTACCGATTCTCCTTCTTACGACATCCCTTTGATTCGGAGATGGCCTTGTATTATTCTTCCAATAATCTTCAATTAGTGTTCTCAATGCTTCAACAAATTTTCTATCTTTATGTGGCAGTCTTCCCGAGAATGCCCATAATTCATTTGAATTGGTGCCCTCAATTCTTTGCCGCCTTTGAACGGGTCTTGATAAAGTTTTTCTACTAATTCCCATTTGTTCACTTGTCTTTTTAATGAGATGAGATCTCTTTGTTTGATAGCTTACCAAAGTCGATGTAATGACATGTCGGGTGACATTACTATCCTTTGAGTGTGAGGTCTTACCCACACTCTCATAAGCATCCATTAGATTCTTCACAATAGTGTTTTCACTTGATGCATTCGATGTTCTTAACCCAAGAATCTTCATGATGTTTATGTACTTTAAACCTTTGCATCATTTGAACAAATAGTTGACATCTTCCGGTCTCATTTAGCCTTTCAAAGAACATTTGCCAAATCTTATCAGCATATCTTCTACAAGTATGTTCTAGAATCTTACCTTCCATGTGCTGCAAAATATCCTCATCAATATTAATCAAAAACTTTGGCTTTCTACGCAAAATTCTAGGTGGTGTTCTCTTAGGTACATACATATCAACATTAACAATTTCATCAATATTTAATTGAGGTGGGCTAGATTGTGTACCTTCGACCGAGGGTGGAATAGAATACATACCTTGAGGTTCACGTGGGGATGATGGCTTACCTTGTTCATCAAATCTGAGTGATGATGTACTCTCAACTTTAGATGTGGTGGATGGTGTCCAACCATACTCACTTGTGGTAGATGGTGTCCCTCCATATTCGCTTGTCCTTAATGGTGTCCCTTCGTATTCACTTGAGGTAGAGGGCGTGTCTCCAACTACGGTATCTGCATCTCCCCTAGAATGACTCTTTCGCATTCGTGCCCTTTGTGCTGCCAATTTCTTTTCTCTTTTTGACAGTTGAGGTTCCTCTTCAACTGGCTTGTTTTCATTAATTGTTCCCAATTTATGTTTTTCACAATATTCCCTCATCCATTTTTTCTCTTTATCTATGAAGGCTTGGAGTTGATCATCTATTATTTTTTTCCTTTTAACAATTCGTTTCTTCGGCATGACGAATAATTTTACCTGTGAAAAAAGTGATAAGTCAAGTCAAATTAACTAATAGTGAAGGGTTGTAAAAGTCTATTAAAGAGGGAGACCAATGGTCACCTCTTTCAAATTTTAGTTTTCAAAGTTGAAGTGGTTTTTTTCGAGTATGATATTGTGAAAGATGGAATCAAGTTCAAGCTAACCCCATTGCAGGGAGATGATAGGGAACAAGACAAAATGGAAAGGATAGTGATGATGGGAAGGAAGGAGTTCCTCAAGCATGAGGAAGATAAACATGGTGAAGGTGCAGCTACTTACACAAAGAAAAGAGTTGAGGTAGAAAAAGTAGACAAAGGAGTAATGTTAGAAAGGAAAAAGGATGGAGAATAGTGATAAGAGAAAGAGAATCCTTTATACAAGATCTAGACATGTTTGCAAAGCAGGTTGGAGACAAGAAAAGGACTGATTTCAGTCAAGAAAGGTAGGAATAGGTGTAGGACAGTCTAATACTATCAAACAGAGGTATGTAGACCTGATGAAAAGAAATGTGAGGTGAAGAACCTTGGGGTAGAGACCCTAATGCAAGGAAAAGGAAAGATAAGTGGAGACAAGATGGAGAAGAGTGAGAATGGCCTAGTAAGGTCATGGTGGAAGAGATGGATTGTCCAATGAAAGGGAAAGATGGAAAGCAACAAACTGATGACAAATAAGATGGAAGACCACATGATGAGAAGGTCTCAGAGGCAAAGGGAAAGAAGGTAGAGGTAAAAGAGTGTGGATGGATTGAGGAAATCCATGAAGGGCTTGTCAAGAATAAAGAAATTATGATAGGGGTAGTGTTGTGTCCCCTACAGATAAAGAGAGACAAGGAGCATACAAGCATTGTAGAAACAGTGACATTTAAATCAGAAGATACAGAGGTAAAGGGAAATTTGATTCAAAGTCTAGATGCAAAGAATCCATGTAAAGGGCAAGAAAAAGAAGACAAGAAATTTTTTTTGATGCAGGTCATAAAAATGGAAGTTGCAAAGAGCCTAGATAAAAGGCTAGTGGAAGAATGTATGATAGTTGAGGATAAAGATAAGTGTGTGGAAAGCATGGTAGATGCAGTAAGTGGTCCACTAAAGGCACAAGAAGATAAAGAGCCTAAAAATACAGTGTTGGAAAAGAGTTCAGTGGAGGATAAAAGATCAAAGGATGTGATGCATCAAGTGGAATGGAAAAAAGAAAAGGAAAGGTCTGAGACAGAGTTTGTAGAAGATGCAATCACCAGGAAAGGTGAAATTGAAAATACAAAGTGTTTGAATGACTCAAAGATGGAAGAGACTAAGGAAGAGATGTTGATAAAGGTTGGCCAAGTGAAGGCTAGAGGAAAGGTGAGAGTGGGATCTCCAAATGAAATGGAGAAGAAAGAAAAATATGAGGCTAGGATAGTGGATGGTCCTAGATGGGTAAGAGTACTGATGTGGAAATTGTATGCAGTTGTGGCAATGGTTCCTAGATGGGAGAACCTGAAGCAGATGGTGAAGAGGATGGATAAGAGGAAAAGAGTGAAGGGAGTGCTTTATTAGTTCCTTGTTTTGATGATCATGTTGATGGAGGTGAAGCCAAGGGTGAAAAATAAAAGAAGAAGGACAGAGAGTGTACTGTTTGGAAGTAAGTGACACCATGGAACAAGTTAGGAGAAATTAGATGCAGCCATGGATGATAGGACAAAGCAAGAAGGTGCAGGTTCAAGGTGATCAGTCAAGAGAGGAATTCTTTTGCAAGGACAAGGCAAAGCCTAAGGTGAAGATGAAGGCAAGAGGGAGCAATGGCAGGAACAAGGAGGATCATCAGAGATCTGTTGCAGGTCAAGGTGTTGCAGAATTCCAAGAGACTTGGAAAGCTTTCATGGCCGGATGTATGGTGCAAGAGCACCAAGGATAGCTAGGACCATTAGGTTGTCAAGTGATGATTTTTTTCTTTGTAATCATGAGTGTGATGTAATAAGGTTTCAAAAGACCATTAGGAAGTGTTTTGAGTCATGTTAGATTGATAGGTTTATGAAGTTGCCATGTCTTGGAAAATGTTGTCAATATGATGGAATGAAGCCTTATATGGCATAAACATGAAAATACCTATAAGATGGAAATTTTAAGGTCAAAGTAGTGTGATGAAGCCATCATAAGGCCATTAGAATAGGTTGAAAGTCAGTTTTAGTGTCAAAAAGTGAAAAAAATGCAAAGTTGCACTAAAAAGGGAATTGAAAGGTCAAGTTGGTAAAGGGAAGTTGTAAGGTGGTTTTAGGTGGTTGTAGAGGTTTGAGTGCCTTTAAAAAAGTCCATGTAAACATTGGAGGGAGGTTGGCCTGAATCCATTTGAAAATTTGAATGAAATCTTTTGTTGTTTCCACGTTTTTCCCTATTTTTCTGAACTTTGTTGGCAATAAACAGTCCATACATTGAATATTTTGGCATGAAATGAATTGGGAATGATAGTGGAGTGAGTCTACAATGATTTCCATCAGATTGGAGGCTTAACCATTTAGTTTTGTGGGTTTTAGAGTATATTTTCAAAGACTTCCTGTGTAACTCAGAAATTAAGGGTTTGAGAGTACAAAGAATGCAAGCTTGATCCATTCCACCTTCTGTAGGTATTGTAACTCAGTGGAATGGATCATAATAGGTAGGGTTAATTGTTTGGGGGTCTATTTTATGCAAGTGTGTTCATTTGAGTGAGTAGGAGTGATGCCTACGGCTGGAAAAGTCAAATTTCCTTGTGAATTTGAAGGCTAGATGGTGGGGTTTGTCAAAATGATGAAGAACTTGTTGATCTAATGAACTTTTAAGTTTTTGTAGGGTATTTGGAAGGTGTTTGATGCTTTGTGGGGGTTTGGAAAGGCTTGGGAATATGACTTTCAATAAACCCTTGGCTTTTAGCATGTAAAAGGAGGGTTTGTTGAGACAACACTTTAGAATGTTTGTGGTTGGGAACTAACCATGGATTTTGTTGTTTTAGAACATATCAAATGACTTTCCATTGGTTTGGAGTAAAAACAGAGTCTTTAAGAGGGACCTCCTTTGTAAAATGGGGCTAATCTAGTAGCCTTTGGGTGGGGTAACCTATTGAAACTCCATACTATTGCAAGGGAACCTTATGTGATTTGTTGGGCATTATACTTGGGGTTTGAGTGGATGCTAAATGGATGATGTGTTGGACCTTTTATGGCCTTCTCTAAAACATAGGTCCATTGGATGAATTTTGAGACTTAGAAAGCAAAGGATATTATTTTGGGTAGTTTGGGAGAATGAAGTTTTGAAGGTTGTTTCATTGCATGCATTTCATCAGATTGGGTTGGTTGTTGTGTTGCTCCACCTTGTCTGCATCAGTATTTGAATTGACATTAGGTTGTTATGAGTTAATCTTCACCTTGGCTCTGCGTCAGGAAGGCCTTGGAGTTATGAAATATAGAAAACCCTAGATATTTATGAGCAAATTGAGGGTTTTTGTATTGGAAACCTATTTGAGCATGCATTAGGAGTATATTCCAATTTTTTAGAGACATGTATGGAAAATTTGGTAGCATAGACAAGGCAATCAGCTAGTTTGTATGACTATTTGACAAAATACCTCAATGAAAGCTTTGGAAGCATACACAAAGAAAGTCAATTGTTAAATTTAACAAAATGCTTCAAAGAGATGTGGTTTAAAAATGTAATAGGAAAGTGTATAGAATTGTGTAATTTAAAATGTCTATTGACAACCTAAGGTTGTAACATGACAAACAAACAATTTGATCAACATGGAATAAGCAAAAAAATAAAAATGAAAGCAAGCCATAATAGAATGAAGGAAAATGTACAAAGACTTCACATACCTAAAAAACCAAAGTTTCAAATGGAGGAGTTCTATCCAATTATGTAGCCTTTGCTTCTTCTTTCCTCAAATTCCTCAAAAATTTGACTTTTTCAAAATCTTGTTCCCCTCCAAACTTCAATTGTATATCAGTTATCACTGCAATTCAAACTTGAATTCATATTACATGCCTTCCAACATGAAAACTCTGCTATTTCATGCAAAGGTGATGGAAATATCATGAAAAAGGTGGTGGAATATAAATATCATGCATGCACACTTCACTCAATCACCAAAAAGCTACTTTTTTGTTGGAGCACGCGCAGAACCAGGAGAATATGCAGAATGTGGGCTGACATCATGAGTATATTGTGTTTTTTAACCATTTTCAGTGCAAGAAATAATGCACATGCGTTATAAATCGCTCGCGTTATTTCCCACTAAACAACCATCTCTCTATTTATCAATAACGCGCTCGCGTTATAATAAATTTAGTTTTTTTAAAGATTTATATGGTAGACCCACTCCAACCCACTCCCACCCTATCTCCTGCACACTTTCACCCTCTCCCACACTCTCCCACTCTTTGCCACCATCTCCCACCCTCTCTCCCACTCTCCCACCCTCTCTCCCACTCTCCCAGCTCTCCAATCCTCCCATGCTCTCCGGGACTCTCCCACCCCTCTCCCACTCACCCACTTCCTCCCACACTCTCT
>VDFB02148737.1:0-12151 GCA_007258455.2 Sequoia sempervirens | reverse complement strand
TCAACATGGTACTGGTGGGCGTATGTCGGTCCTAGCGCCTTCCTAACGTGGCCGTGGGGGTCCATTCGTGGGCGAGCCGTGTACCATTCAAAGTTATACTCTTTGAGTTCCTTTTCCGAGTTGCCGGCGCATTGAGATGTTTGCAATCAATAGAGGCCTCGGCCGAGGGTCATGGGATAAGGGATCCCCGCTACGTGTTTCTGGCTGAAGACTGCGTGAATATGTTGGAGCTGCCGGGAAAGCTCCAGGAGGATGATCCGGTCGTTCGGGTATCTTGGCAGCCTGTTCGGCCGTTCCGTGAATCCCTGGGCACGGATGTAGGTGAACTTAGGGAACCGGAATGTATAAGAAGGCATACTCTTCAGAGTGCCCCCGCTACCGGAGACACCCTTTCCTTTGAAGTCCCCGGACCACCAACTGGATAATGTGGCTCTATGAAGGCATCATTGACCAGCATTCTTGAAGTAGCTGCATTGTAGCCGAGGATACCGGCCAAAAAGGTTTGAGCCTCGCCAGGATCCTCTCCTGAAGAGTCCACTATACTGTCTCTGACCTGCCAAGGAGTACACCAGGTACGAGGTCATGTAGAACCTGTTACTTTTCTTGACATTCATGAACTGCTCGTGGAAGCAGTTGCTGATAATACTCCCCCAGTCGAACGAGCTCTTGGTCTTCACATCCTCGCCTCCCCGTATGATTTGCTCAATATAGTAAGCCATCCACTCCTGGAAGTAGGCGGCTGCTGGGAGGCCCATGACCCTGCTTAGCATGGTTACCAGGTCATGATAATCCTCGTGAAAATCGCTGCGGAACAGCTCTTGGGGGACCTTTGCTGTGCTGCCCCGTTTTTCCTTCAACCAGTAAATATTGATTGACTTCTTGATGCCCAATGGATTAGCATCCCACGCTGCCTGACATTGCTCTAAAGTAGGGACGTGCATATGTGGGAATGTAGGAATGTGGAATGTTTTTGTAATTCCTTCCGGAGACATGTCGGCAAGGATATTCCCTTCTTTGTCCACGATCGTTCGCGTGTCCGTCTGGTAGGCTTCTCGGCAAGCCATTACTAGCTTAGGTGCTATCAGAGAGGGAGGGAAGCCGGCAGCTTTGGCAATTCCACTTTGGCGTATCAATCAGGCATTCTTTGTTCTAGGGTCGACCTTGACCCTCTGGGTGAACTCATCTATGTCCACCTGGCCTATATTGGTGTCCGAGATCTCCTTCCAGTCAGTCGAGACCTTTGACTGGATCGGCTCACCTTGGAATTGAAACTTCATTTGGTCTCTGTCATCTTTCCCACGAGCAGCCCTTCCGGATTTCTTACCCTTGTCCTTTTCGGTAGAGGCCCCTGAAGTTCCTGCGGCCGATTCCATATATCCTGCAAGCAAACGACGAAGTCAGCACAAGAAAACACCAATAACGTTAATGTTAGTCCGTTTTGTGAGCATATTATATAACTAACAATTAAAATGCATCATAAACTTAATTCTCAGACGATACCGATTTCATTTTAGGGCAATTGAGAGATCCGGGCCCGGAGGGCCGGACTTCCCTGGTAGGAATGCTGCCAAGAAGGGCAAACACGCACGAAAGCTCCCTGAGACCCCCGCTAGCCAAATTTCAATGTTCTAAGAGACCCAAGATGAAGAATGGCATGATTTAGGACGTGGGTCGAAGTCATATTTTCAATTTGGACTGATTTGGGTCGATTTGGGGAACTCCGGGGGTTTCAGGTCGGAAGGCAGTCAGGCGAAGGAAGCTGGCGGCGGCGGACACCAGACGGAAGTGCGGAGGCGGAAGCCCGGATGCCGGAACCCGGGAAGGAAAAGGTCGGTCGTTCCGGTTTGGTTTCACAGTTTTATACCCGACGGTATTCGGGGCACCGGGACCCGGTGGCCGGGAGGCTGCTAGCTGACGGCCGCCGTGCAATTTTGATCGTTTCGCACGGCGGCGGCGAGAAGACTACCGGGGCCCGGAAGATGGGACGCCATGAGGAATAGGCCGTAACACTTACTTGTCGATGATTTGCACAGCGGCGGCGAAAAGGCAACCGGGGTCCGAGACACGGGGCGCCGTTGGTGGACGGCCGCCGGGGATCCCCATGTACGCAGGAGCGACAGCGGCGGCGAAGGATGGACCGGGACCCGGAAGGCGGGCCGACGCGGCCCGAGATGTTTGCTATGGTCAAAACGGCGGCGGCGAATGACATCCCGGAGTCCGAAGGTCGAAGCTCGGTAGGTTCCGCGATAGCGCATGAATACACGAGTTCCGACTGAACGACGGCCGGATCTCGGTATCGCGGGGACGCATCAGGGACAACGGAAGACCCTTTAAGTGTTTAAAATCCAGAATCTGGCTAAGCAGTCGACCTGAAACCTGTGGGGTCGGCCCTGGAAGGGCTTCCACGGTTCATGGCTCGGATCCCGACGGCGACGGAGGGTCCCAGGCCCGGCGGCGTTCTTCACCTTGTGCGAAGAACACCCGCGACATGGACAAGTCCCGGGAGATGAAAATGGCGATTCCGACGGGGCCGCGGAAAATTTAAGGATATGGGTTTGGTGTGCAACGCAGAGAGTGTTCGTTTTATGAAATTTAATTTGGTTCCTTAATTTATTTAAATCTTCAAACTGATCAAAAATAACGGGAGAGTGAACGAGGATGGCCTACCTCCAACTCGTTAAACGGGACGATGATGGGATCCACCGGCAGAGTTGACGGAACGATGCTGGGGTCGATGATTGCGATGGTGCAGTTTGCAGTGGGCTCCAATTCGGTCGCTGCTCCAATCCGCTAAAACTCGCAAGTTAAAATGACAGTGGCGGGCCTCAGTTTATATACCCCATCGGTCATTAATGCCGCATTTAATGCCTCGTACGTCTGTGCCAAAAGTTAGTGAGATTCAAATTCGAGTCGGCGGCGGCGACGAGGGCTTCGGGATCCGGCGGGCGGGAGGCTACTCAACAACGGCCGCCGCATGAATTTTGGTGACTTCGGACGGTGGCGGCGACAGAACGGCCGGGCCCCGGAGGGCGGAGTGCAGTGAAGAGTTCGCCGCCGTTAGGTTTTGCACTTTGTTTGAACAGCAGCGGTGAAACGGACCACAGGACCCGAAGGGCGGGCGACCGACGGGTGATGGCCATCGCGGACGGCAATCACGGGACGGAAGTCCGGGAGTGGAATTTCAGCTCCCAGGGCCCGAAGGAGCAGGGGCTGGCCGGGAAACCCCCGAATAGCCACGAACGGCCAATGGCTGGGCGGGTTCCGGAGGGCGGAAAGATGCCTCAGAAACGCCGCCGGGGCGGCAAATGCAGGAGGGAAACCCGAAAGGGGAACCCCGGAGGCCCGGGCCCGAAGGGGCCCAGGGCCGCCCCAAAGCCCGAATGGCCCAAGGAACCCACAAGGCCCCAGAGGGCACCAAAATTAAAAGGGGGGAACCATGGTCGATCTTAGGATGAAACTTTAGGGTAATACCGACTATGCAAAACATCAAAAAAGAGGGGCACGCAAAACGAGGTAGCCCCGACAGACCCGACAAGGCAAAAGGAAAAGAGGGTCCCTGTTCCGAACGGGGCGTGTGTGCTGAGGGCACAACAAATGGCGACTCCGCTGGAGAACACTCCGGAGCGTTCTAGGGATAAATATTCATTCAGGACCCAGAATCTCTGGTTTCGCGGACCAGAAACGGTTTCCAAGGATGAATCCGGGAGAGCGAGATCCTTAATTGGGTCAGCTTACATGACATCTCGAAAGTGTGTGCAGAGTGAGTTCATTCCTTTCCCCGGGATAGTAACCAAGGTTATTACTTGAACCAAGTGAGCTACGTAAGTTGTCTAACACCAAAAGTAACCTGGACATTGCCCCGCTGCCAGTCAGGCGTCCATAGCCCCGACGGAGTTGTCGCTACAATCTCATGGATATTGCTCTACTACCGGCCGGGCGTCCATAGCCCCGGTAGAGTTATCCGAACACCCATACGGTCGTTTATTTTCTTTTTTCATGTTTTCTTTTCTCTTATTTTTGATTTGATATTTCATTTCTCTTTCACCATTTAGCTTGACCGGGTAAGCATTGAAGCCTACAATGGGATTGAGACTGCAGTGGTCACTGGAGCAGACTTTAAGATTTTTCACTCACTTGGGTGTCGTGACAACCATAGCACGGTCCTTCAGAATTATTTATTATGTAATTTGTGCGAGATCCGAGATGTGGGTAAGAAGATTCGGCGAAGGGTCAAGTTCTGAGCAGAATTCAGACAGGGAAATCATTCACGGACAGCTCTGCAAAGACCGATAGTCTAGAGTGAATGTTTAGCCAGAGAACACAAAGAATGGACAACAGAGTGAACCGCTTGTTAGGCAAGCACGACCACCACAAAGGAGCGGGAAACCTCTCTCGAAACAAAATTGTCGGGAGGGAGAAAGCAAAAAAAACGATGCGAACAAAACGCAACAAGCAAGAAAGCAACTATTCTATCTTATGCACAGGTATTTACAGCAAAGAGCTCGAAGGAGCTCAGGCTTGGAAGTAATGCTTCAGGTGCTGCCCGTTGACTGGCAGCGGGACGCTTTCACCGGTTAAGTTCTTTAAGCGGAAGGCATTATCTCCCAAAATCTCAGCTATCTGAAAGGGGCCAAGCCAGAGCTTGTCGAATTTATTGTGTCCCCCTTTCCTTTCATGGGCCTTGTCCCAATATAGGACCAAATCTGCAATCCTGAAGGCCTTGATTTTGGCTCGGCGGTCGAACCATCTCTTCACTACGCCCTGATGTTTGGCAAAATTTTCTATTGCGCGGTCTCGAACTTCCTCTAGATGTAAAAGTTCAGCTAAACGAGCTTCCCTACGATCTCCTCCTTCATAAAAGTCATTGATGAACTGAAGAGTCGGAATTTTCAAGTGGATGGGGAATATTGGCTCAAGGCCATAGACAAGGTGGAATGGGGAATCACCAAGGGCAGCCTTATGGCGGGTGTGATCAGCCCAAAGGGCGAAATGGAGCTGGGTATGCCAGTCCTTGGGATTCCTATCTAGCAGCTTCTTGATCACGGTAATCAAATTCTTGTTTGTGGACTCGGCAAGGCCATTACCCTGAGGGTAGTAATTGGATGAAAATTTGAGGGCAATCCCATAGTCAAACGCCCAGCTGGCAAAGTTTAAAGAAGCGAAGGCAGGTCCATTATCACATACTAGGGCATACGGACAACCAAAGCGATTTAAAATGAAACTTTCTAAGAAATCAGTAACTACTTCAGTTGTACAATGCTTACAAACTATTGCTTCCGTCCATCTAGTACAATAATCAGTAGCGGTCAGAATGTACCTGTGTCCCGCAGATGATGGAGGGCTTACCGGACCGATGAAGTCGAGACCCCACTATTCAAAAGGCCTTACCTCCAGCACGGGCTGCAGTGGGACAGCAGCGTTTCTCTCCCTGGTGGCAGCTGTCTGGCACGTATGGCATGAACGGACATGGCCATGGGCATCTTTGAAGACAGTTGGCCAGTAGTACCCTGCCCTTAATATCTGATGGGCCGTAGAAGAACTGAGCCATGGCCTGTACCAAACTTATCGTGAAACTCCCTCAAAACACGTTCTGCTTCCTCCTTGCCGAGGCATCTTAGATAAACGCCCTCATGATTCTTCTTATAGAGAATGGACCCCTGTAACATATAACCGTTGCTTTTCAATCTAAGGGCCCTCTTCTAAACTCCTTGCAAATGCAACGGACACTTATGATTGAGCAGATAATAAACGACATCTTGATACCACTCCCCCGGGGAGACATCTTCAAGCTGATATTGCTGTACCGTGAGTTCAGGTCCGGCCTCTGTTGCTGTTTTGGCCATTGTACGGGTGAGTGCCTGTCCTCTTACCAATTTCATTGGTTGGATCTCCATATCATATTCTTGGAGCAGGGTGACCCACTTAGCCCTCCGTTCGCCCAACTCGTTTTGCATGAGAAGTGTTTTGACTGCTGGGTCAGGGACAATTGCGAACACCTTATTGCGTAGAATGTAGTGTCTAAACTTCTTTACTCCCCTGATGAGAGCTTACGCCTGCTTCTCTATGTTGTGGTAACGCAATTCAGCATCTTTGAGGGGTGCGCTCATGAAGGTGATCGGATGCTCATTTCCTTCGTCATCCTTTTGGGTCAACATACTGGCACAAGAATGCTCCGAAGCAAATGAATAGATATAGAACGGCTTCAGATAATCTGGACTGACCAACACAGGCGCCTCAGTAATGGCTCATTTGATATCCTCAAAGGATTGTTTGGCCTCTGGTGTCCATTCAACTTTAGCGTCCTGCTTGAGCATGGCATTGAGAGGTTTGACTATTTCCGCGAAGCCGGTGATGAATTTCCGGACGAAATTAATCTTTCCGAAGAAAGACTTTAATTCCTTCTTGCTGCCCGGGGGCTGAATCTTGAGTAACGACTCGATGCGTTCAGGATCAATAGAGATTCCTTGCTCTGAGATGATGTGGCCGAGTAATCTGCCTTCGGTCACTCCAAAAATGCACTTCTTGGGGTTGAGGGAAACCCCAAATTCCCGGCATCTCTGAAATACTTTGCATAAGTCGGAGACGTGATCACCTCGCTTCTTGGAGAATACGGTCAAATCATCCATATAGATGATTATACATTTGTCAATCAGGTCCTTGAAAGCGATATCCATGGTGCGTTGGAAAGTAGCGCCGGCGTTGATGAGCCCAAACGGCATTCTCCTGTACGCAAATGTCCCCCACTTAGTAGTGAATGCGGTCTTGTGGCGATCCTCATATTGTACCATTACTTGATTATATCTGGAGTATCCGTCAAGGAACGATATCATCTGGGAGCCATTGACAATTTGCAGCACTTCATCTAGTGAAGGCACTGGATAGTTGTCCTTTTCTGAGGCGCAGTTGAGATTGCGGAAATCCACGCATAATCTGTTCTCTCCATTCTTTTTCCTGACGGGGACCAAGTTGGCCACCCACGTGGAATGCCTAACGGGAAAGATGATCCTTGCTGAAAGTAATTTCTGCACCTCCTTGTAGACAATAGGTTCTAGCAAGGCATTAATAGGGCGCTGCCACTGACGGAATGGCCTCACCTCAGTCTTCAGAGGGATAGTATGTGTGATGACAGAGGTGTCATATGTTTTCAAGTCTTCGTAACTCCATGCCACCACGTCAGGATATCTGCGCAAAGCATCCATGATTCCCCTCTTCTCTTCGGGCGTACATACCTTCCCGATAAAAACATTCTTGGTATCTTCGGCCGTTCCCAAGTTGTGAGTGTTGCACTGGCTGCTTATAGCCTCCTTTTTTGTTTGCCGGTCCTGCTCCCTGATCTGATCCAAATCGAATACACGCTCCAGCTGAACCATCCCTCTTGGGATCGTGTTGGTTTTCAGATTGATAACCCCTTCTATGTCTAATTCAGCCTCCTGTGGATCAGCTTCATCGATTATTTGGGCAGCAAAGACGTCAGAGCTTGTGATGAATTGGAGGATATGCTTATCATCATTAAAGACCTGCAGATGGGTGACATTGTCCGGGACTGATGGTGTAGATGCCAGCTCAACAGTGAACTTCTTGAGCCCTGACAAAGAGAGGGGCTGTAACGTGCCGGCCGCTTGAGCCAAGGCATCAGCTGTGCGATTCTGAGCACGAGGGATCAGTTGCATGTTGACCGCATCTAGGCCCTCTAGGAGATCCCACACCCTGTGTCTATAATTGGTGAGTCTTCGATCATGGTAGGAGTACTGCTTCCTGACCTGCTTAACCATAAGCGCGGAATCCCCGAAGACTTGCAGTACTTTCACATTTTTCTTTAAGGCCATAAGAAGGCCAAGGACTAAGGCCTCATACTCTGCCATGTTGTTGGTGCAATAAAATTGCAATCGATGGGCAGCGAGAAACGTCTTACCCGTTGGGCTGATGAGTTCGATTCCCGCTCCAGCTCCTTGTCTTGATTTTGATCCATCAAACCAGAGCGTCCAGCACTCAGAGGATCCTGCGTTTTCGAGTTTGATTGAGCCTTCGTTCTCTTTCGGTTGGATAGCGGGCCTTGTGAGCTTAGGGAGGCTTTCCGGGCCGAGGCAATGATCAACAGGGGGTCCTGGTGGTGCCTCCCTTGGTGTTCCTGTCGGAGGAGCGACGACTTTCTTAACATGCTCCACTGCTACCTGACACAAGCAGCAGTCAAATTCGGAGTGAGCAACATTGTGTACTCTGCACCAGTTCGGCAATAATAAGTCTTGGAAATTCATTCTAGCTCCTAGGCTAAGCTGATCTTTCGCGCATTTTTCTATAAACTCCTGGAAGCCATCGAGCAATCCCCAGTTGTCACCTTTATCCGGCTCATCATCAGCTTCTGCCAATATTTCTTCATCTGGGGGCATTTGCTCGGAATCCACCGAAGGACTACATAGTACCAGCAATACCTCATCTGCCCGTTCTTCCTGAAGGTCAAGCTCATTTTGGTAAGCAAAAGGGCAGTAAGTCCCCAAGTCAGTCTCTGCGAACAGCACCTCGCTGAGATTATTGTATTCCGTGATCATATATTTCATTCAGGGTTCACGATCAATGCGAATCTGGTTTGGCAGCCCCTTCCACGGCAGCCACATGTGAGACAAGTCGGTGGCGGTGTATCCATTTAAGGCCTTGGTGAACTCTCTCCCCAGAATGATTCCATAGGAATCAGGTATGTCCGCCACTTGGATGTCCACAACCTGCTGTATCCGGGGATCCGCTGCGATTTGCATGGGGATGCGGTTTATTTCACCCACGATATTGATCTCTGTTTTGTCCAGTTGGGTAACCTTTCTCTTTGAAGGTGTGGGGGTGATGCCAAGAGCCTTGCATACGGCCAAGGGCATGACGTTGGCAGACGCGCCTGAATCGAGCAAGCAGTTGTGCAAATTCTTCCCAAAGACCCTAATGGTAGTTAGGAACGGGGGAGTTTCCGGTCTCCCTTGGAGGATGCCCAAGGGCGTATCCATTTGAGCTATTTGGCCTTTGTTCCTGTCACTGCCTGCATCCTTGGTTTGTTTAAGTTGCTGGTCCTTGGGAGGCTGTCTGCCAGCCCTCTCTGGCTCCTTTTCAATGTATGTACTAGCCGGGTGATTTATGGGCATATGATTCCTTCTTCCAGTGTTGCCCGGTATCTCTTGATCTTTCCTGGGCTCCTCAAAGGTTACCCTCTTGGCCGGGGTCTCTTGTGTGGTGCTAGATGAGGGAGTCCCATTCAGAACCCTGAAAAGGGCGTGCCTCATGGCAGGAACCTTGAGCAATTCGAAGGCCGACAAACTAATTTTGACCTTCCTGAACTCCTCTGCCACATACTCACCCATTTGCTCGATTTCAGAGCTAAAGGCCTGGCCTATGGGAGAACTAGGAGTTTAAATCTTGGTTTGCCCAGGCAGATTTTGGGGTTGGCTCTGAGGCTGACCTTGCGGTTGGTTTTGGGAGTGGTTCCTATTGGGATATTGGGTGGGTATACGAGGGAGCCCCGGGTTATTGCTGGCATTTGGATCAGGCGGGGTGGCGAAGTTGTTTGGTGGGGTAGAAGTTGTGAAGGGTCCACCGGCTTGTCTATTCCTAAGGAAATAGGGGCTTGACCGCTGATGGAACATGTGGACCTCATCCACAAATGACTCTTCTTCATCCACCGGACCGTTATCTACCGAATCAAAAAGCTGAGCTAAGGTTGATTCATTACTTACCTCCGGTGCTTTCTCATCCTCGATGGGGGTGGGCTCGGCTTCGGGTTCGTTGCGGTCCCCTCGCAGAAACGGCGCCTGATTGACCACTAGACATGAGGAGTCGTAGGGCTCCGATGGGACGATGTCCCTGCAGTTGGCATTATCAACGGCATTTTGTACCTCTACTTGGAAGATTTCGGCCGCTGTCTGGAACTCAGGGCAGTCCAGCTCAGAATGCCTGCTGGTTTTGTGAAGTCGGCACCATCCGGACAAAGCTGCCTCGGCCAGATACACACCGCTGGATGTTCGGTCATTGCCTGCTGGTTGATCGAATGGCGTGGGGACACCGCCGTTGTTGGGCCTGGTGTTCCATGTGCGATTTTTCCTCTGAGAAGGTCTTCTTTCTGCATTTTGATTGGAGTTCTGCCCCCTCTCATAATTCTACCCCGAGGAGGTGCCCGCTTCCCGATTATCTCTGTTGTCTCTATTGTCTCGAGACTCCCGGCTGTCCCGGTTGAGATTGGCCTAAAAGCTGCGTTGGGAGGCCTGCAACTGATTATTCTGGTTCTTCAGATGCGTCATCTCTGTGGACATCTTCTTGATCATTTCGGTCAGCTCTTCTAGCTTGTCTTTCTCGGCCACACCTCCAGGCGACGGGGCCGGGTTGTGGAGAAAAGCGGGCGGGGCTGCCGGCTGATTTTGATAAGCTGGAGGAAAGTCCGGTCCCGACAAGTATAACGGCGCCTGGGGCTGTTGAGAATATGCTTGCTGTTGTGGAGCCATCTGAGAATAGTTGTACTGATGCTGGGGCTGGGAATAAGACGTTGCTGGAGGCGCATAATTCAACGGCTGCCCCGGATGTGGCACCATGGGTAATTGAGGCACCTGGTTTATGAGGGGAGTTTGGTGAGCAAACACCTGATTAAGCCCCTGAATTTGCATTGGATGGGCGACGGGCCCCAAAGAGGGCAGAGGGTCGGATATATTTTGTCCCAAATCCGCACTTGCAATGACAGCTTCTGCGTAGGCGATCAGTAAGGTAGCAGGCGGCGGGCGCATCCTTTTTACCAACGCCGCCGTGAGGTTATCCAGGGCCACGTAGTAGACCGGTAGAGCAGCCGCATCATTATGGAGGTACGGATCCTGAAGCCTCATGTGAGCTCGGTGAAAGCGATCATTGAAGGAGCCAATGGGTTCGTTGACCTCCCTTCTGATGGACATGAACTGTTGGTAGAGGTCAACGGGGTTGACAGGAATCTTGTACTTCTACAGGAAGGCATTCTTCATCAAGGTCCACGAGGTGATCGATCCCTGTGGCAGATTGATGTACCAGTAGAAGGCCTCTTCTCCCAGCGAATGCGGAAAGAGGCGACACGCCACGTCCTCGTGGCCCACCTGCATTTCGGTAATCGCCGTTTCGAATATCTTGATATGCTCTTCGGATGTTCTTTGCATGTCACGTGGATGGAATTTTGAACAAAAACCCTCTGGATTCTTGGGCATATCATTGTAAACAGCAAAGTGTATCGGCGAAGGGTTATGCGCAAGCCAAGCCATGAGGGGAGGTGGAGGTGGCGCTTGCTATTGGAGAACAGGGATTTGGGGCTGTATTGGCAATACAACCACAATTTGAGGCTGCCCCTGAACTATGGCTGCCTGGACTGTGCTTTGGGGCGAAAGGGCCGGGAAAGGAGAGAACCCCTGGCTGCCGGAAGGAAGGTGTGCCAATGCTGTTTGAGATGGTTGGGTGGAAGATGAAGGCCAGCCAAGTGAAGGTGGAGGTGAAATGGAGGCGGATGGAAAAAAGGAAGAGACGAAGCTGCTTCCTTGTGTTCGTTTCACCCTCGTGGGAGGTTGCAATTCTTCAAATTTTCCCTTGTTTGGTGCTGATCGCAGAATCCTCTGAAACCTTTCCGGGGAGAATGATCCGATCCGATCCAGCTTAGCTTTATCCCGTAGCCTAGTATTCTGATCGCTGCCCTCCTTCTAGCGCCAGTTCTATTGATGGTGTTTTTATGCACTTCTCAACATAGGCAGTGCGTAGGTGCACTACCTCTCTTGAAAGACAATCTCCCACAATCAAGTTGTAGAACACTATCCCAAGGTCTCTCCGATGTCAGGTCATGACAGTACTTAGATACCTCAGTAGTTTGATGTGATTTGCTGGAATCACAAGGCGGTCTTACAGAAATACAAAGTATGGGCATAAAACATGAAGTTGGATCTTCGGAAAGGAGTTTTTAATATGTAAGCAGTTATGTCTCGGCTGTAGGTTCAAACAGCAGTCTCAAACCCATCTAGTTGTTAGATTCTTTTGCTTTTATAACGCAATGAACCTTGGTATTGTTTAGTTTCTAAAAAAGTAAAAAAGAGCGAAGGGGAGGAAAACTTCCTAAGTCTGAAGCTTGCAATGAACAGTGACAATGGAGTTCCTGCAATGGACAATCCTTCAAACAATATCC